>JAOYSI010011100.1:0-10026 GCA_025775065.1 Hiodon alosoides | reverse complement strand
AACTGACTGGGTGTTGTATGTTCCCTACGAACTAAAACAACTGACTGGGTATTGTATGTTCCCTACGAACTAAAACAGCTGACTGGGTGTTGTATGTTCCCTACGAACTAAAACAACTGACTGGGTATTGTATGTTCCCTAAAAACTAAAACATCTGACTGGGTATTGTATGTTCCCTAAAAACTAAAACAACTGACTGGGTATTGTATGTTCCCTAAAAACTAAAACATCTGACTGGGTGTTGTTTGTTCCATACGAACTAAAACAACTGACTGGATATTGTACGTTCCCTACAAACTAAAACTGTCCAAACTGATGCAGGATGCAAATGAATTAATCAACTTGAAACTAGTGTTTAGAAATAATCTCTATGGCTCAGGAAAATAAAATAGAATAAGTGCACATAATAATATAATTTAACAAGATTGTTTGGAATATGCTGTTATTTTAAGCCTCCTAAAGTCAGTTTATGAGATATGGGTTCTTCTCAGAATTCTGTGCTGTAGAATTGTTCTTGGTCCATCCAAACTCTTAATTCTCACTGGATCGAGGTCTATAGATAGCAGTAGAGCTTAAAGCTTAAAGAACGATAAAGTTTTTGTTTGTTTGAGGTGTTCTAAAGGGGGACCTTTTTTGAACCAAAAGCAAACATACAAGATGCAAGGTGTGAACTGTAGTCAATGAAATACTACACCGTTACAGCAGTCAACGGTGTTATTGAGATCATTACTGAACTTTTAACTGGAATGCTTTGCATAGGTATAAAGACTCAACATGTCACATAATAAGATAAAAACTTCTGTATATGTTTTGATTTTTTTTATTACTGTATATAATACTACCTTTTTTCTTAAAATATTTGTACCTGTATCACATGAAGATATGGCATACATCTTAATGAATCTTAAGGAAATTATCTCAATGTTCACATTCAGTACCTCTCACTAAAGGGAAGCTTCCACCAGCATTCTGCAGGAAGATACATGAGTCAAATTTCACAAGCTGTAATACGTTATTATTTTTGTAAGAATTTTCCGGAAAAAAAAAAAAAAAATATATATATATTAGTTGGCCTACATTAAATTTAAGATGATAACTAACTGGAAATAATCTACGTCAAATCTTGTCTTTAACTTTGACATGTACATTTCTGCGAGGGTTTTTCACATTGCATGATTTACTGTGAACGCTGAAAAGAAAATGTTCAAACCAAAAGAGGTATTACAATTTGTAGCATTTAAAACTTGACGGATTCGGTTATAACAATCAGGTACCACTCGGAATACTATCCATAAATAGTACTGTCGAACAATGGGGGAGGGAAACAAGTTCCTTTTTTTGCATGAAAATTTTGTCTCTGTTTTCAGTTCAAACACATGCAGATGTCCTTCAAAAGCAATATTTGACATCCAAACACTGAATCTGCTGTCTGTATAACACATTGTTTCAACGAACATGTGATTAATTGGATTTAAATGGTGAAGGTTTGCATTTTTACATATTGTATAGCCAAAGCAGTTCCTTATATCATAAAAAAAATAGGTTAACAACAACTTTTAATGAAGTTCTTTCCATTTCAGGTGCTAAACACAGCATGGATTATGCAAACGATTGTTCTTCCTGACGAAAATACAGGGAGTCAAAGAATCATGAGCTCATTTTTATGAACAGACTTTATAACACTCCTGAGCTCAGTTTAACCTCAGGTTGTGCTTTGTAACCACTGCCATCAGATGGGGACAACGTAGAGACCATCGGATCTGTGTGGCAACCGATCCCTATGCCACAGAGTACACTGGCTCTGTGTGTAATCCTAGCCATTACGGAGTGATATCGGTGCTCAGATGTAACTCGAAAGAACTGCTGGCTTGGAAAGTTCAGCCACACGCCCCAGCGCTGGAATCTTGCAAGATTTAACGTTTACTGTTCAACTGGCGATCCATTTATATCTTAAACACGGGAAAGTCAACTTATTTTATGAGTAATTATAAAACACACACCATACATGCTAGTCATAAGGATTAAAACTGTCCACCACCGGTTTGGATATAAGCACTGAACTAATGTGTGTTGGATGTAACATCTGTTTTAGGGAAATGGAAATTGGTGAGTTTGGTAATGCCTTTTTATTGTATGGTGAGATTTAATTACATGACGTTCATCACCGTTGCTGTGTATTTACAAATAGGTAAATAATCTTATGGGCTTAGTTTCTCAAGATGAGTAAAATACTCCTTGAAGTTGGCCCCCAGCATCGAGACCCTCCAGTGATAATCAATCTGAAATTTAATTTCCCACTCACCGGGTAGGAAAGCCTGCAGTGTTATTAGCCTAAAGGCTGAGTTTAACATTAAATTAATATTGGATCGGTGGGAAGAAGAAGGGGGCGGGACTGTGCCTCCCCACGTGAGTCCATGTGAGAATGCGCCTGTTAATTGGATGATTGGGTGTTATCACCCGTGGCTGGTTCAGTCTCCGCAGGGTTACAATTTGGACCAGGTGCCGGTGATGACCCAATCACCCAAACACCCAATTTACGGAGCATTCTCTCTCATAAAATCCTTCTTCCCATGGCTCCACCGTGGTATCTTTGTAAATATTTCAGACATAGCCAGGCTCTTAGATAGGCGATCCTCAAAGTGGCATCAATTTAAGGAAAAACAAATCAATTTTATTTAAAATAATTTATTTTATAATTATATTTTAAATATTATTTGAAATAAAATAATTAAATTGCATTGAATGGTTAAAATGAGAAAAAATAGCAACAGCAATAGCAATCGATATACCGTTTGGTGGGGAAATAATAATTATATAGAAAGGATTAAAAGATGTTTTGAGCAATATATATAAATGTTTTGTTATGTAGTAGTGATGAGGGCCATGGTATCCCTTGACCGAAAACTTTTGACAACCACTGGGTCTCTGAGCTAGGTATGTAATCAGGGTGACTTTTGAAACTAAAATAACTTGAAATGAATCAATTAAATATGAACTGGGTATAAATTGTGCAATAACCAGCTGTTTAAATCCAGCACCTAAGTGGAGGGAGACTCCCTGTTTCTTGTGAGAGCCCAGAGGCCCGCACGCAGGGAATGAGGACCGAGAAGATAAAAACCAAAGCTAAATAATCCAAAAAGCAGCATCTGCAGGAGTATTCCCGAAACTCCGGCCCAGGGCTGCTGCGGCGCTCTGGAGGGGGACAGATGGAGAGGAGGGGGGCCTGCGGAGGTGACCGCGGGAAACGGCCCGAGTTCACATAATCAAATTGGACTGGCAGTGGCTGAAGTTCTGCATTGCCTAAGTAGCCCTGGCAGGTAGCTGCGCTCACGGTGATAAATGCTCGCTGTGAGATGCAACTAATTACAAACTCTGGCGAGCCAAAGAATGCCACTAATCAACAAAGACGGCCGGCTCAGACATGTTTAAAGATGCCAGCGCAAGTTTGTGAGGCCTGCTATCAACTTAAATATACAAAAAAAAAAAGAACCCCCCCCCCCTTGAAGTTAAGGATTAAATAGTTAATATAAGAGTACTATGAGGTCTTGATTCATTATAGGTTAGCAAGTTCAATACATTTGTCCAAAATAATAATTTAACATATTGAAAGTGCTCATGCTTTCTTTAACACTGAATTTTGGCAGTATGTGCTAACAATGTTAGCCTGGTAGGTTTATGATGTCTGCTAAATGAACAGTAAGGATTGAACACGGACAGTAAGAAGTAATACAATTTAATATATTTTGGTGCGTTGTGATGGATACTAGAAACGGGCTGGGATTCAAAGCAGCATGGCTGCACCTTAATTTACTTTGGGCCAAAATCTACTGTGACCTAATTGGAGGCAGCAGGGTGGACATCTCTGATGAAAGACACTGCCCCCAGTGATGGCCCCTCCCACTCTTCTCCTATTGGTCACATAGCTCTCAAAACCTCCCGGGAACCATTCTCAGAAGAAAACGTAAGAGGGAATTGAGGCTGCAATTATAGCTGTGAACATTAAGTGTTCTGCCTTACAATACATTGTTACAATATACTTGCATCCTTGTACAGACGTTTCTTCTCCTTTCACCCAATCGGAAGTTCTTTCTTGTAGGAAGGTATGAATAACGGGCGTGAATACCAGTTTGGTAGCTAGTTAATGTGGAGTTGGCAGCCAGCTTCTTAGTGATCCATCAATTATGAGATGAGGGTCTTTGAAAAAAACAAAAACAAAAAAACGTTCGAGTCAAACTGTCATTTATCCAAGGAAAAAAAACCCACTAACATATCGCTGAAAGCTACACTTTTTTTTTCTATGCAGGTTAGATTTTGGACCGGATATATCACATATTTACAAAACTACAGATCTTTTTCATATCTCACCAGACACCTCTTTGTCATTGTCTTTAATGACAGGTTAATGTCATTCTCTCTTTCACTGCTCTTGGGGAATCTGAAGTAAATCTGAAACTTTGTCTTGTATGAATAATATATCCTCTGTTGATTTCCAGCCCTGATTTAAATCCCACTAGAGTAGCATGTTGACAAAGTATTTAATAAATGATAACCTCGCAGAGTCAATTTTACATTTGCATTGTTGTTTGGAGAAAATTCCATTAGGGCATTTGAGACTGGCCTCGTTTTCATCTGACTTTTAATCAGTTTAACCAGATTAAAATTTCATTATTACCAAATGGGAAGTCAGAACATCTGCATCAACCGGAAATATTTTGTCAGTATTATTTTTAAGACAATGCATCTGCACAAAGGCATCCGCTGAAATCAAAGTCACAGAGGAGGGTGGTCTAAATCATTAGACACTGCAATATAACAAGGTCAAAAACTATTAGGATTTTTTATTTTATTTTTTCCTCACAGACATGGTCATGTTATCAATCCATTTACTTGCTTTTTCTTGATCCCAACGTCATTCAGTGACATTACTGCATGTATGTCTGTATGTATGTTGACTTTCAAGTTGAGAGATTGAGGGGTGTCCATCGCCCGTCAGTGGGGCAACGTACACAGTGGCTGAGATGAAATGCACCTGCCGGCATAATCACCGACAGCCTTTAGAGTAAGCAAAAGAATGGCGTCAGTTTCTCCCCCATACCCGTTTTCTAAATATGACGTTTAATTTTATTTATGATTCTTAGATTCTTCTAGCTCGGAATATGGGACTTAAATATTTTAGACGGGCTCAACATCCCTTTGATCAGGCAGGATTACCTGCTTTATTACAACCTTCGGTACAATAATGCCGTTTTTAATCAGAGCGGAGGCTCAACCAGATCTCATAACAGCCTTGTAATGTTCGGGGGAAATCTAAACCGCTTACACTGTAACCAGCACAGAGGTGTTTCAAGACCAAATCAGTTGTCGAGCAATATAAACGGTCCTCATTTTTATATGACTTTTAATCAATTTAATCCAATCGAAGTTTAATTAATGTCAAATGAGAATTTGGAACAGGAAACGTGGCACCTTTTTATTCGAGACGGTATTAATATCCAAATATTAAAGTGTTGCCGTTGGAGGTTGTACAGGTGGTAGAATCGCACGGTGTCAAGCCACCAGATCAGTTTGAGAGCCTTGTAGAAGTTGTCAGTAGTCGATCTTTTGTCATTAAAAGCAAGGTCGATGAATGGAGCAGCATTTCAATTGAAGAATCAGGCCTAATCTCATCCACGCAAAGCATGTCTTGTCCCATGTAATTTATCTCCCTGAACTACCCCCCCCGGCCACCGCCTAAAAAAGTTAAGCCCCCTGTTTCTGATAAAAAGAATATTCTTTTGTGTTTACCAATAATGCGGTGTAAATTGCACTCCTGCTCCTCGACGGAGCAAAACTGCCTCAAAGTAACATCGTTCCTTTGAATTGCCACCGCCAGATTATTCAATCATGGAGAAGCTCATTCACCCAAGGCCATTGTAATCCCCCATCGCCCCGAGCCCTGTCCACTCCGACATTAAACCGGTTTTGGAGCTTGATGCACACGTGCCTCTGCAATTACTCTTTAATTTATTGCCGGGCCCTCTGACTAAATTCAGCTTTCAGCGCCAAAATGACTATTGACGTTGATATGGAATATAAACCCAGAGCTGCCTGTGTCAATTTCTCACTCTTTCCCGGCTCCTCTCTGACGCGTATAGGGGAGAGCGCGTTGGCGCTGCCGGGCATTCCGAGTCCTATCAGATTTAGCTTGTCGTAATTAGGCCAAGATTTTGTCAGGCACGAGAGTCCGATCTTTCTTAATTCTCCGAGTAGAAAAGGGAAAACCCTTTGGGGACTGGTGCCCGGGCGACAGATATGTTAAAAACGCTCTCAAAAACTAAGGCCCAAAGTACGACCACGCTTTTGACAAAACGGAACTGCTTTTGACAGCCTCCGTCAGTGCACCCGAACGCTACAAGGGGTGAAGGGAATGGAGAGGTGCGCGCCATTGGTCCACCGATAATGATTTATTTACTTGTTCATCTTGTCCTGAGGATGCCCTCTCCGTTATCCTGCAGCCACTCTGTCTTCCCGAAGCGCGGCAGACGCAATTTACGGCGACGGTTCCCCCGAAAGAGGACCCCTCCTGACAGCCGCCAGATAAATCTCGATGGGGTACGCCATTCCATGAAACCATTCCAAATAGTTTATATTCCAAATATTGATTATCCCTTCAATGTTCCCATTTTCCCCAGACAACTGGTTCCCATTAGAATCTCTGAGGGGGGATTTGTCATCCAAAGCGCATTGTCGGATTACGCTGCCCTTTTAGAGAATGAATTACATTTGGGAATATTTATTACGCCGTTTTCGTGCACGGATTGAAGTCGCGTTGATATTGAGTGTGACCAAATGTCTTCTGAATATACATTCTCAAGCTGTTTTCACTCTTTTACTGCAAGCTGACCTAATACTGACGGTAACAAAAAAATAGTCAAATTATTTATCTTTTAATCACAGTTAAACGTTAGGGTTAATTGACTTGTGCAGCATTCTGGGTTGTGTGTGATCACCGCTGTATTACATACTATATAATTATAATTATGCGATGCCGATGGTAGCCAGAGTAGTTCTGAGTAGCCTTTGTCGTAGAAGCAAATGTGCTACAAATGTGTCTGTTGATGAAGATGGATACGTTCTGAATTGTGTGAAGTCTTGGACAAAAACCTCACATTTCACTATCAGTTCCACAACTATCTACGTGGGAAACGGATATTGTCTAGTGATAAAAAAGAACTGAAAGCACGCTGTCTCGGAGATGTCTTGACCTTGATCATGGAGGTCGCGGTGTTTTTGATGTGTGTTGATGGCAACCTTTGAATCAAAACATGCAAATATTATATATAAGACTATACATGAGTCGGACCATTACTAGATGTGAAATTTACAAAGGAAAAGATTTAGGTCAATATTAGCTGCTCTGAAAGTGCTGTACTCAAAGTGAATTAACTTCAGTGTGAAAAGAGATATTTTGAAAAAACTTGTTTTTCTTTTTTTAATTGCTAGAATGTAGAACTCGGGGCACAGACTTACAAGTGTGTGTGTTTTTTTTTTGTTTTTTAACGTTATGAAGAGGTAACCTAATTTACAAGCAGCTGCACTTATATAATTAAATTCCAGGCTAAAAGCCTTGTTTGACATGTATTCTCATTTGCATCCCATTTAAATATTCATGAGTTTATGTGCATGAGGAGGCATGGTGTCTTCACGTCACACAACATTATTGAGACGTTTATTCCATGACAGTCTGCTCAACAGCCAAAAGCAGATTAATGTCTATTTTTATTTTCTTACCAACTGACTTCCTTTCCATAGGTTCTTTTCTCCCAGAACATAATAGGGTTTTAACATAATCTTTCTTGAAAACATTATTTGTTACCTAGCTTGTGTGCTGTTCCTTTGTTCTGGAGCTCAGAACAGTCAAGCCCCCGGGCTTGTATCTGGTGGAATGTCCACTTCTCCACAGTGCAGCTGGATCGCGGTAGCTGTATTACAGGTGTTACAATCAATACAGTGCCCCTGTCAATCAGAGACGGTAAACTGTGGTCTGTGTTGTCGCGAAAGACAAGGTTGAAGCCACCCGAGCAGTGTTTATCACACCAAAATGCGTTTCAGTCGTATGATTTTTATTTTTATTTTTTATTTTTCTTATTCCAAATATATCAAATGATATAGAGACCCTCATCATTATGTAGGCCACATAATAAATGTGGTTGACTGAATAATTTATGTTTTGATATTCAATATTAATATTTCATAACTTCCACAACTTTTTTTTTTTTCTCATTAGTTGAAGCAGGAGTGGGATAGAAGAGGGAATGGGTCGCGAGGAACTAACTGTACCTGACTTCTGTTTTCAAAGCTGAAGCTGGAGATTAATTTCACCCTAAACATCAGCTATCAGCCCTATGTGTTTCCTAATGTCTGAGCTCATATTCCATTACTATCAAACCAGATTGCAGGGGAAACAAGTTTTTGCATCGGAAATGACAAGAGCACGGTAAATATTTAAAGTCCTGGGACAGGACTATAAATTCATGTTCCGGGGGAGAAAAAAAAATGCATAAGAGGGAGATTAGTCTTGTCTAAAAGTGTAACAATGCTCCTCTGTTTTCCGATAAATAATTGACATGCCCGTGCATAAAGACTCCGGCGCTACGACGGCTAGGTTTTGGATTGAGACGTCAATCTGCAAATAGCTAGGGAAAAACTCGGCTGCATTTTGCATGGACTCTGTCTCAAGAAATCACTGTTCGTGTTTATACTAGACTTGCTTCTCAAATGCACCATGCATTTTAACGAGGTACTTAATTTCCCCTTCTCCTCTTCTGAGGCAACCTGCTATAATGTTTTAGTACTATTTTATACATTATCCCCAGTATGAGTTGTTCAGGCTTAATTTAAACGCAAAACATGTCCAAATTTAACTGATGCATTTTAAGAAAAGTAAATGTCCACGGGTTTAAATGCATGTATCCTCTATCTGACCACCGAGGCCTGTGCCATGGGCGCAGTCTCATGAGGGCTTGGTGACTCGGGCACCAACAGAGAATTATCAGCTGGTGCTCAGCAGTCATCAAGCCCTGGTCATTCTGGTTTTACATTTAAATTAACAGTCTCTGTTGTGTGGGGAAAGCAACGCCGTTGAACTAAACTTCCACCGCCCCGCTGTCATGCCAAAGGCAGGCTCTACGTTTCTTACCTGGTAAAAAAGGAATAATAAATCCAGGGATAAGCAAAGCAGCACCCGGTAAAATAAAGAGACAGAAGTCGGAGCCTTTGGAAAGCGTTATAGTTTGTTTATTCAGTTTGTCCGGAGCTTAATTGCATTTCATTTCGGTCAGCTGACATCTTCGCTGCCTCAATGGAGGGCCACATAAATTTAACAGTCTGTACAGCAGTATTAAAAAACTTGAGATGCCTTGCATGTGTAGAGATGGTAATCATGGGTGTGTGTATATATTTTTTACAGTATAAATTTAAGTCACTTGGTAGTTGCTCATTATTGATGATAAAAATGTTGTTTAAAAATAAAAATAAAAAAAAAGTACTGAGCCTAAACATATTTCAGTGAACCACGCCATGGTTCTTTTTCCATTTGGGCAGGTTAAATTTGGCGAATAACTAAAAAATGGGATAGAGTATGATCATCTTTCATCCCCTACAAAGGATAAATCAATCACTTAGTTCACAAACGGTGCTCTAGCCCCTGAAGGCCGAGAGGAATCAGATTGTTATTAGTGTTTCATTTGGAACCAAAGAATGATTATGATAATGCAGCTGTTGCCCTGGCACCGTTACACCATGATGAGCATTAAATAATTTTTAAAAGTGTGTGCGTGAGCGCATGCCTGTCCATTCATCGATGTAGCTAACTGTCCGGTGCTTAATAAATAAACAAACAATAAACAACCGTCTTCGCTGATCTTACCCTCGCTTAACTATTCAGTGCTTGAAAACGGTCAGGTTATGTTGGTGTAGCACGCCGCCGTGCTTGGTTCAGGAATAACCGAGAAAACACACTTCCGGGTTCTCCGGCTTCTTGCCGGC
>JAOYSI010011099.1:0-10026 GCA_025775065.1 Hiodon alosoides | reverse complement strand
ATTTTAAAACATTGGGATGACAACACTTTAATCCTGTTTCTTCTGGGTGAGCTGTCCTTATCTGGTATTGGAGGAAGAAAGGCTGTATCCGCACAGCACCTCGATAATGTGGTGAAGTCTTGCTGTTTTCTCAGTAACCTGAACAGTATTTACCCACACAGGGATTCAGATTGTCCCTTTTCAGTCCAAAGTAGAGGAAGGACATTTTGATGGACATAATCAGAGAGAAGGAGGTGGGCTAACCTGGAAGCACAATGCCCTCGAGAAGGAGATCCGTTGATGGTGTGCGGCCTGATGGGGGAGCTCTGCTGCTGCAGCCACTGCTCACCCACACTAACTGAGCGGCTGCGGAATGGAAAAGTCTGGAATACGGGGGAGGGGAAGTTTTGGTGTTATTGGTGTTACGTAACACAGTAAAGGTATCCGCAGTAATATCAGGGTTATGTAATGCTAATGACTTCTCGCATTCACTCTATAATATATTTCTAAGACAACTAACAAAGATAATAAAACAATTTTCTTTCAATCAGGCTCAACAGCCATCTCATATTTTTTACACAGGAAAATGGCAGCCTATTGGAACCCCAACTCATCACTAGATGGCACTATTGTAAACAGCAGTGGCATAGTAAGGGCCTGTGTGCATTTCCTAGCGAAGGGACCAACTTAAACAGGACACTGTCTGCGATACCTCAGAAATCTTTGTCAGAACTAAGACAAGAAAAGCCAGATTAGAAGCCCATGCATAAACAGAGAGCCTACCTTTGTGCTCTGCATGGGGGCGACAGAAGGAGCCCAGTGGCATGAGGTGGAGGTGCTGGACGAGGTCGTCAGCGGAACAGGAGCACATGCCTGGGGGGAGGGGATCATGGGATATCAGTGCTTAAAAGTGGTTTTAATGTTCGTCCCCATCAGCATTTCACTACCAACACACTGACTGTGCTGGGCAAAACCGCTTCAGCGGGTACACTGGTGATGTAAAGGTCTTACTGAAACCCGGCAGAGTGTCCCCCCCGTTTTATTACCTGATACAGGTGCTCAGAGTGGACCTGCCAGAAGCAGCCAGGGGCCGACTGACTGAGGGTGCTGGACTGCAGCGCACATGGCCCAGGCCCCGCTGTGACAGGCAGTGGAGATGTGGCTGGGGAGGCACAGGAAGACCAGGGCCCAAAAGGCCTGTGGACAGTGGAAGCGGGTGCTCGGTCCAGCTGTGATTGAATCTCTGTGTAGTAGAAGTCCTCTTCCCTCTGCGACTGCTCGGACTCACTACAGAGCAAAAGTAATGAGGACCCCATGCTAATCTCGATTCCCTATGATGATAAACTTCTACTGGTCAACAAGCAAAAGACGGATATTGAGCCCCACCTAAGTTTGTTTGGATGGAAACCAACCCAAAACCAACCAGGTAGTGCCCATAGCAGGCCACTCACCCCAGGTGCAACGTGTGAATGTGTCGTTTCATCCCGACTAAGGAGGTGAGTACCTTGCCACAGCTGGGCCACAGACACCTGTACGCCACCTTCACAGAGTTCTGAGGGCAGGGAGATAAAGGGGTGAGCGCTGTAGCTCGCACTGTAGCTCACACTGCGCCAGATTCACTGAGTCCACTGAAACAAACCGCCGGAATTCTCAGGGAGGACATGTGAAGGTTTAGTCATCCAATCACAAGTCAAGAATTCTACATATTCTGCACAGGCTTCCACGCCTGGTCTAAAGGGGTTACAGTACTCTCAAACTCTCTGTGCTAATTATACATTTTTTGGCAAGTGTACCCAATCAGCTCTAACAGTAAACATACAGAATGTATTTTTTTTTTCTTAATATCACAACAAGAACTCTTTCTCAGAGAGTGCTGCTGTGCGGAGACCAGGGTAAACCCCAGTTTACGGTTTGCCATTCTGAGGGTGGGCGCTGAGCAAACAGCAGGTCTGTTCTCGCACCTTGCGTTTCCTGGGAGCCGGCTCGTCGAACAGCACCTGCTCCAGCTCCATGTCCAGGCCCTCGTCGGTGGGAGGGGCAAGGCCACAGTCTGTTTCGGCCATGGACGGAGAGGGGGCAGGGCTGGCCTGGCCGCGGCCCAGGCTCCAGTACCCGCTGCTCCCGCTGTCCGACAGCTCCCCTCCACCGCATTCCATCTCGTAAGGGGCTGCGTCAGGAAAGGGGTGGGTTGGCATGCCTTACTCGCAAAGCGCTGAGCGGGTACACGCCCTGCGCTGCTCTTCTGGACTCACCTGGGATGGGATCCCTCTGTGGCGGACTCTGGACCGCCGTGCTGCAGGACAGGCTGGTGAGGACCATCGCTGCCGTGATTTCATCCATGCCCACTGAGTCAGGGCTCCTGTAGCTGAGGGGTGTGGGTCGACAAGAGAAGGCAGAGTGCTAAGCCCAAGAACTGGTCCACTTTGGTACCAGCCGGAGCTCTCCTGGGTCGGGCCCCTCTCAGCACGTTTAGGAGGATTAGGCTTCCGGCGCTGTGCTACAGGTAAATCACTCATCTGTGCAGGGGATTGCAAGGATCTACTGACCTCCTGGGTACATCAATGCTGGAGGAAATGGGGCAGGGTGGAGGCAGAATCCGGGGCTGAATGGCAGACGTAGTCCAGCAGACCGCCTCGGCCTTGCGCATAGCATGCTGGCTAGGCTGTGGCAAAAAGACAGAAACCTTAGTGACCGCATGGATTATGTATTTTGTCAACAGACATGGGTATGATGTGCGCAGCGAAAGACAAAAACCGGGATTAAGCATCTCATAGACCTGTCTGAAGAGGTACAACAGCACATTAATAGGTTAACACAGTTAATAACACAGTCATTACTTATTAATAAAACTTAACCCAAGAAAGCATCACTTTTTAATAAGTTGAAAGAACTTTAAAAGTTTGATTTGATTCATTTTGAATTAAAATTTTAGTTAAAACAAAGGCTATGGCAGCTATATTAAATCATTAACGCTTAATAAAGTCGTTAACACTCTGACTGATGCTCATGAAGAGCTCGGAATTTAGTGCAATATTGAATATAACTAAAGATCAGAGAAAACTGGATAATACAGAAACTTAGTATAGCTAAGTGTAAGTGTAGAAGTATGCTTAGCCAACAAACTGACCATTCAACTCAAACCACTGTATTTTAACCACACAAATACACAGGTGAAGTAAAACCCTGATGTTGGGCGAGACAACACAGTTCTGTCAACACAACTCAAACCAAATGTATTGTTCTCACAGCCTCACCCCATTCCCCTTATTCACCGTCTGTCCCACGGATAGCTTGAGCTGGCTGGACCTGGGGAATCCCAGCTCAATCACGGCACCCATGGCACCCTCCTCCTTCCTTGCCTCCCGCTGTCTGGCCCCCACCAGGCTCTCCGTGGAGGGGCAGGGAGCGCACACCAGGCTCTCCGTGGAGGGGCAAGGAACACACACCAGGCTCTCCGCGGAGGTGCAGGGAGCACACACCAGGGCCCCCATGGGGGAGCGCTTTCCCAGCCGGGGCTTGCTCACCACGGTTGTCATATTCGGTCAGGCAGCGGGCCACCGAGCTGCGGCTTCAGCTATCAGGGGAGGGAGAGGGCTGGTGGAGACAGCAAGCACAGGGTTACACACTCACATATCTCATTGTCTTAGGGGGCACCACATGGACAAGGAGTTTCACCAACGCCCTCATGCTACATTGTTACGTACTGTAACATAATATAACAAAGGTGCTTAGCTGTAGGCTCAACTTATCACAATTGATTGTATTTCACTACTTACACCTCTAAACACCCAATACAATACTGTTGCCAGAATTTTTACGTTATGATCACTCAGATCAACACTACACCTGCCATGTTAAATCAAACCCTGTGACTCGGGGACTGGGGTCAGGCCTGATTGGGACTATGGCCTGGGACGATGAAGTAGAAATCCATTACCAGGGGCAGCCATAAACCCCTTTTGTGGCGCATGGCTCTGACCATCAGTGATGACTGATGTGATCGCGAACAAGTGAACTGAACTGTGATGAACGTCGAAATATTCTCTAGCAACAGCCATTGAACTGGGCCGTGAACCATGAACCACACTGCCTTGCTTCATATTGAACTCTGGAACACTCAAAGCAGTATGAGGCAATACATTGTAACTTGTGATAGACTTTTCTAGTTGGATGATTAATTGTGCCGGATATGGAAGCAGTCAGTCCATGCGCGTGGGTGTGTAGGAGTCGGCACACTTCTGACCGTTGGCTAAGTGTTCAAACATTTGGTGAAGGAAGAGGGGTAGCATGCTGGCGTTCATGCTTGCTAGAAGTCACCCATTTGCTGGGGTTTTTTTTTTTTGTATTTTAACATGCATATTGCTATGAACTTATTCACAAAGATAAAATCTAAAAAAATTAATTAAATCACACCTTAAACTGAGTGCTATGTCATATCAAATGAGAGTTGATCAAAAAAAGAAAAAGCCTCCAATATCTACACATTTCATGTTACAAGCTAGCAGCTTGTGCTAATATGCTAATACTCAAGAGTTGTCTAGGGTTCAAAAATAGCATTCCTAAAGGAAAAAACAAGGATTCAAAAAAGTGTACTGAGAATCAAACATATGAGAAAAACTGTTCTGGTCTAAAAGAAAGGCAGAAAAACTGGAGCCATATATCATTTAGCCATTCCAGTAAGGGATGACTCACAAGTCCAATAGCAGGTTGATCACAACAGCAGTTCCAGAGCAAAAACAAAAAACGCATTCTTTTCAGTAGGGCAAGTGGGAAAGGACACCCTTTCATCTGCGCTTGGCCTAAATCTGCTTGGAGGCGACGGTTTCTCTTTACACCCCATATTGAATTAACCATCAAGGAATGAGATTAAAATCTCTCACAACTTGACAGGCACAATCCTCAAAATCAAAAGATGGGGAAATCCAGAGGATTCCAGAACTCCCCGCCGTTTTAAGCAGAGCAAAATTTAAATGTATTAAAAATTGCATTTGCACCATTTGATTACACAGATGTCCTAAACTCATCTGTCAGTGTCTGTACTAACAGGCACTGGCACTCCTTTCTACAAAGTGGTTATAGAAACTTCAATGATTCACCTTGCAATTTAAACTCACTCTTGGATTGGCAGTTAAAGGATAGTTAAAGATGTATTGTCCCAAGTGAAAATTCTCAAAATATCTGGTTTCCAAAAGCGCATTTTTCTTAATGTTATGTAGCCTAGAACAACGAAAAATGCAAATTAGTTAACCAGAATGGATTCCCAAATATTTCTTGCAAGAAATCGACCCGATTTTGACGACAAGTTATTCGTGTCTCACGTAGTAGACTAAGGTACAACTGGCATCCAACAAAATGCCTCAAATATGACGACACACAGTTCACTTTATAAAACGTGATACTGTTACGCTGGTCACATAGTCGACATTCCCAACAGCAAGCTATATTTCAGCACCCACAATCGTCAAATCCTTGTTTGTAATGATAATTGCCCTTTACCCAGCACAGACCAGTAACGTTATGCACGCTGCCGACACAAGCTGAACAGCGGATGGGAGGGAGTGTCCAGTATTTATGGAACAGCATTACTCATGCGACAAAAGGTTCTGTTTGTAACCAGTTACAGGCAGCTGAATAACAAAATAATCTTAATTATGCATTCAGAGACGTAATGCCTTCAGAGCTATATTATATTTCTGCATCAGAAAAAATAATAACAAAAAATATGTGTATATATAAATATATATTTACCAGTTAGCAAGCAACCTAATATGAAATCTAAATAACGTTTTTTCTTTATTTTAGTGAACAGGCTTGCGATGAAATTGTACGATATTATTCAAAAATTATTATTATCGTAAAAATAAATTTACCAGCGCATCTTGTATGTAATGTTTATTATCTTCAATAAACGAATAAGCACAATCCTCCAACAAAAATAAAACATATATCGCGAAAATTGCAACAATGCGATATATGATAAATTGTTAGATTAAATATCCACAAAGTTTCAATGGAAACACGTACCTTTGTCAATCTCTAACACACCCCCTTTCAGTCTTGACTCTGACCGGCTGAAACTTGAAAAAGCTCCTTTTGACGCTTGGCTAATGCGCTGATTCTGGATCAAATCAAATACGGCACAGATTTATGTATGGATTGGACTACCACGTTGGACTTTTTGGGTATTATAACTTTAAGCCTGGCAAAAACCAATAATTTTGACTAATCGAAAAATACTGATGGGATAATATTATGTTTATGACATCGGGGCGTTTTAAATAGAGGCCCTTTATCGAAGTTACATTTACCGTAGAAAATGCGGTTACACCGCGTTTTCCAAACGTCCATTTCATCGGGCGTTGACTTCTTGTAGTAAACAAGTGAACCACGTGGGAGGGATATACACGTTCATTGGTTTAGTCGTGTTGCCCGGGACACACGCCCTACAATACCAACGTGTACATACACGAGTTTCTGAAGAAGCTATGGTTCTGCTCTGAATACAAAGAAAGTAAGTATGGCTGTACAGTTGTAGTTTAAAGCTGTACGAACAGGTTGGGTACAATTTACATCAACTCTGTATATGTCTGTGCATACGCATGGGAAAACCCCCACTTTCTATGTATATGTTGTTTATGTACATATGTATATTTAGACAATGAGTACAAATTTAAATATCCAACCGGTTCAGCTGAGTAAAGGCCTGTGGTGGCCCCGCCCCCAAACCTATGTCATATGGCTATATGGCTACGTGCTTTCGACCACATACTCGACCTGTATTGGGCACCTTTGTTACGTGAGCTCGCTGCGTTAAATACCTAAAAACATCAAATTGTCAGGGAGGAGGTGCACAGTCGTTTCATAATAGGTGACTTGAATTATTTACATTCGGTTGGCTGTTGATGATATTTACAAACTAATAATGTTTAGAAAGAGGACGGCGACATCAACACGGGGCTATTTAAACCTAATTAAGTTGATTGAACCTCATTCAATATACTTAAGTGTTTTTAATTTCAAATGGAAAGTTGTTCGTAAATGACCAAATTGTGGGAGATTATTCCACTGAGGACAATGTGCAAGGGGTATTGTTTTTTAGTTTTTCAGTAAACGGAAAATGGTATTCAGCAACATTCAATTTAAATAAAATTAAAATACACTCAGTGGCCAGTTACACCCACCTAGTAACAAGTCAGACCCCCCTTTGCAAGCAGAACAGGCTGAATTCTTCAGACATGCATTCTACAAGGTATCGGAAACTTTCCACTGGGATGTTTGTCCATGCTGACAGGATGGCATCACTCAGTTCCTGCAGGTTGGACAGCCATACATTCAAAGATGCTCCATTGGGTTGAGGTCCTGAGACTGCGCAGGCTACTCAAGTAAACTGAACTCACTGTCATGTTCCAGGAATCGTTCTCAGACAATACCTGCTTTGTCACATGGTGTATTACCATGCACCCAGGTCTTAATTTATGCCGGATCTTGCCAGAACAGGATCCGGGACCTCCCAAATTCGGACCGGCATCTACCTGATCTTCCGAAACAGCACCCTCTCTGTGTTCCGGGACCTCCTGATTTACAAATGAAGCACTGTATGTACCTGGTCAGCAACCATGTTTTAAACGTTGCTCAATTAGTATCAAGGGGCCTAACGTCTACCAGAAAAACATTCCCCACACCATTACACCTCTACCATCATCCTGTGCCATAGACACCATGCAGGATGGGTCCAAGTCTTCTATTGTCATGACGCAACAGAAACCTCTAGCCGTTCTCTTTCGGCCTCTCTCATCAACAAGCGGTTTTAAACCACAGGGCTGCTGCTGATTGGATGTTTTTCGTTTGTTGCACCATTCCTGTTAAAACCTAGATACTTGTGCGTGAAGCCCAGGAGGGTGACAGTTTCTGAAATACTGGAATCAGTGTCTCTGGCACCAACAATCATGCCACATTTTAAGTTACTTAGGTCACTCGTTTTGCCCATTCTAATGTTCAGTCACTGAACCGCCTCAAAGTCTGGCTGCTTGCTTTACCTAGCAAGCCACTGTAGGAGCAGGGAGGTGTACCTAATAAACTGGCCACTGAGCGTAGATTTACGTTTAGAACGCTATTTCTGCTACATATCATGGAGTCTCCACTTTCATTGAATTAAAAATACTACAATCATATTAAAAGTACTGAATTACATTTTAAATCGACTAACTTTATCATACACCTAAACTAGTCAAAAATGTTCATAAGATATTTAGAGAAGTGCTATTCGATTATTTCAAATATTGATCCTATCACTGTTATTAATTTAATGCTGCATTGGCATGGATAATAAATTCTAACTATTTATTATTCATTGCGTAATTTATTATGCAATAAAAACTCATAGATCAGTGGATTTAATTACTGAGAAATACGTTACTTATCCTACTTTTATTGATAAATATACATACAATTCCACAGAGAAATAAAAATAAACAATATTTTAAAACACCCTTTGGTGTCCTGAAAGCCCTAACATTAACCTTTAACCCCTACCCTGTCCCTTAACCCAGGACCCAAAATTTTCTGACTCCCAAACTTTGAACTTTTCCTTAAAATCTTATACAAATGCAATCATCCAAGATATTATCATACAGTGCTGTTTTCAGAGTTTCTCTGAAAGTACACGAGTGTGTCAGGAAAAATATCTGTGTTTTCACCCATGATCGTGTTGCAGGACCTTCCTTCAAAAGTGGCCTGCTGTCGACCACAGTCAGGCAAGAGACTTAGTGAACAGCTGATCGGGCCAGACAGGAGCCGGAATTATCTTCCGGGCATAGGACACTGAGGATTGCATTGGCAATGGTAGGTTTAGGCTTCACGGTGTTGAATGATTAAGAATACACTAAGGAGAATGTTTTCCATCCAACTGCAAGTCATTTAAATCCAGCCCAGAATAGGCTGGTTAGTCGATTTAATTGATTTGGGTTTTTACAAGGTTTATGGGGAGTAGTTTAAAGGTTTTTAGGCAATAGCAAAGTAATTTTTAGTTCCTAATTGAGTGATTTCAAAATCTGCTTTGAGATCCGCAACTATAACATTTTCACATCTGAATTTAACCTTTCTTGTCTGAAGATTGTCCCTTCAAAAAAAACTGAAGATATTGTATTTGATGCTCATTGCCTGTTGTTATACATAATGAAACTATCAGACAGGTGGGGGCATATAAATACCTAGGAGTAAATGATAGATAATATGCTATCGTGGAAAGATCATCCGGACAGTATTTGTAAAAAGACAAGGCAGAGAATTTATTTTCTTTGGCGTCTTAGGTCCTTTGGAGCAAGAAAACCGATTCTGTTATTATTCTTCATGTCCATGATCATGAGTGTTTAACAGTATGGTAATTCTGTATGATTCATGAGCTTGTCTGTTAGTTTAAAAACAAAGCTGCTGAATCAAATAAAAATTTGTTCAAAAATTGTAGATCTGCCTCTTGAAAAAGTATACGAAATGTCCTATCACAAGAACCTCTTAAGGTTGGCCAATAATATTTCTGAACCGAATCATGTGCTGCACAATTCATTTGTACTTTTACCATCTAACCGTCGGTACAAGGTACAGAGATTTTATCAAAGAAGTCTATTTTGCATCAAGCTTTTCTTGAACTGAATAAGGCACACAAAAAATAAGAATTATTTTCAGTCTTGTGTAATGTGTATTTGTTGTACCTATTTGTTTTTTTTTTTGTCTTCTTTCCATGTGCTTGTAAAGGTATAGTGATTTATGGAGTAATAATTGTGAATGAACACGCAAGAAAAATTTCAGACTGTCAGACAATAAAGACAATAATAATAATAAACAGTAATCAAATGTTGTTGGTTCTATTTCCACATTTTCAGTGCATATTCAGACTGTGGACAATACATTATTTTAATTATTAAAACATTATTTTACATAACAAATTAGGCTGTTCCATAAAGGAGATTTTTAAATTAATATTATGATTTTCATAATATCAAAAGCACACATCAACCCAAAGCTTGTAGTTATTTCAAATAAAAAAGCAAC
>JAOYSI010011098.1:0-10026 GCA_025775065.1 Hiodon alosoides | reverse complement strand
GGGGGGGGTGTGGGGGGGGGGGGGGGGGCGCGGCGGCGGCGGGGGGGGGGGGGGGGGGGGGGGGGGGGGGGGGAGGGCATTGCTCCTATGTGGATAAAAGGGGGAAAAATGAAGAAAAGGCGAAGAATCTCAGTACCTGTTTCCAGGGCAACAGTGATCTGCAGAGCATGGGACTGACTTTCTTTTTGCCTTCACTGTGATGGTCTTCCGCAGACTGACACAGAGCCTCAGCCATGCAGGAAGAAGCGCACGCACAATAAACATATATGTAAATGAATTAACTTATTAATGAATCACTTCCAGACCCCATGACCCCTCTGGCATACAATGTTGTTGCTGAGATTGAGGGTGACGATCTGACCAGCCCATGTCTAGCGTCACAAAGCACCCATTCACGCACTCGCTCCCACGTTCAGATGGCAGGAGACGAGCTGTTGGTCATTTTTTTTGTTCCGCTCCAAATCGATCTCCAACTCCCACTTACGTTTCTGCTCTGTTCATTAAAATTCATTGGGTTTGTTGGGACAAGACGGTCACCGGTATCTCCTGTGTAAAAACAAAGCCTGTATGAAAGTCTACTGGGATTTTCTGAACCCTGTCTGGTCAGGAAGGGCTGGGTCAAAGTGCACTCAGGCAACGAAGCCTTCTGTGTCTGATGTTTCATGGTCAGAAACTCCCTTTCCCCCACAGGCAATACGGATAACAGTAAAAAAATAAAAATAAAAATTGATGACAGCACTTTATTTCCTTCTGTAAGACTCCACCAGGACTGCAGTGTTTCCTCCTTGTTTGGTATCCTGGTTACCTGATCAGCTGACTCTGTGGCACCTGGAGCAGAGACCTGCACGCTTGGCCATAAAGCTCGGGGGCTGTGGCTGCCGTTCAGTCGCGATCATTCGGACTGCCGATCCATTGCTCCCGCTCTGCAGCTTCGGTCTGGGCCCGGCTCTCCCTCTCTCAGTTGGCCTACTCCCATGACATGGGATGGCCAGTCGTCTCAGGCAGCACAGACTACCTAAATGCTGTCAAAAAGAGGGGGACGCAGAGTGACGTGTTGTTTTTCTCCATAGCATTCAGGATATTTAAACTGCACACTGCCCTGACTTTTAGCCGTGGGGGCTGGCGTCTGTTAGAGTATTACCAGAGAAAACGTTCTTCCTGCATCAAGGGTTTATCTCCCCCTCCGCGTGGAGGAAGGAAGTGGTACGACCCATTCCCTTCTCACTTGGTTAAGTGTCTCATTGACTCAGTGTCTTAGAGACTGTTCATGTCTTCCACTATTGTAAAGGTGGCACTCCCTTTTATATCTTAAGGAGGCCACAAAGAAGAGAAGCTTTCAGTCAGGAAATCTGGAATAGGTCATTTGCATGCTCATGCCGGGATAAACTGTTAGGTTCTAATTCAGTTTGTTACACTGTAACAGATGCACCATGATTCAGCGGCTGGTCTAGTTGTGGCTGACGTGTCATGGCAATTTAGTCATTTCCAGGAAGAAATGTTCATGGCTGTTAACTAAAATGGCCTGGCTATTAGTACTGTATTGACATTTCAGTAACATAACTAATTTAAGCAGTTGGTAGAAAATGCTGGAATTTTATATCCACTGGAGTCGCATTGTTGGTTAAAATCACAATCTTTGCAGTCACAGCCGTTCTGTCCCTCATCATCTGTGTAGTGTCACAAAACCATGGCCTTTTGGTGTAGATTGTAAAGTTTAAACTGAAATTTTCCTCACGACAACGACAACGACAACAGCAGGAAACGTTTGGTTACAAGCAAGATAAGCAGACAAACAGATGCCCGTGCACCTGTTTGTTCTGTACCAGGGTTAGGCAGACCTGGACACAGATTATAGAACAAAGGGTTCCGTTTCCGAGTACAAGGTAAAGAACCCAGGAGACACGATTTGTTCATTTCACTGCAGTGACAATTGTTGCTCACATCCATTATTCACATACGCATTAAATTACAAACGTATCGAGCCGTGCGTTAAAGCATTCTTCTGTGACACTGGTATTCTTTTTTATTTTGATAAGATGTCTGACCTGTGCAACATGTTGCAAAGTTGTTTATAGGATTTATATTACATGTCATCTGGGTTTTGTTTTTTTGTTTTTAAATACCAAGACAAAGCTTTTTGTGCTTCCTACATTTAAAATAAAAAACTGACAAAGTTGAGCTGCAGCTGTTAGTTGAATAAAAAATCCAAATTTGCCACCCAAAACAGGCACCCCCACATGAGTGGAGAATCATTGGTGTGAATGAACGGGAGAAGGTAAAAGGAACGGTCGGTAAAAAGTGGGTCTGTGTTTTTAAGCAGCGTGGAAAATTGTCAGTTGTTTCAGATTATTGAATTTTTTTTCTCACGTCGACTTTTGTTCCGTTTCATCGATTCCTTGCAAATGTTTGTTGATGATTTCTGTCTTCAAGCTCTCTTCCTCTTAGCTCCTTCTCAGAAAAAGCAATTGCGTAACATTTTTGCTCAGAGCAATGTTCATTTCATATTCGTTCTTTAAATTTTCTTCCAGACTAATGCATTTTACAATTTAGTTAAAATTTTGATTCCAAATTTTTTCTTTCACTTTAATAAAGTAAAGTTTAGCTTGTGTTAATGTACTTTCAGAACACCAGCGCATTGAGAAAATACCCAGCACAGTTTTCAGTTCAGTAGTGTGCAGCTGTGTGCGAGTTTCAGGGTTCCAGGGTTTCTCCCCCTTGCAAACACCCAACATCAGCGATTTAAATCCCAACCTTGTGCCCTGGGTGTGACTCTGATGCATAAAGATTCTTCACCAGCGTCCATTGGTCCTCATTACGATGAGTGTGATCAGAAATGACAAAAACCAGTGCGTCTTCTCCCCTCTGTGTTTTCCCTTATAGATTTAACCCTAATCCCTGCCTTCAACCTCTTTGTGTGTGGAAACCAAGCCCTCTTTTTTTCATGTGGTTGTGTTTACGTGTCCAAGGAAGGTGCAGCTGGGCTTGACCTTCCTTGACCTTTATTTTGTGTTACTTTGTGGGCCAGTGTGTACCCTGTTTTATATGTCCGCCCCCTGACTCAGGGCAGAGCCAGGACGGGGTGCAGGGTCCTGTCAAATTTCTCTTCCCTGACACTGCGACAATCTGCATTGGCCCAGGCTTGAAGACCGTCTCAACATTTTTAAGTCGTCGACTCTAAAAGTAGAGAATATAAGTTTCAATCAAATTAAAAATAAAATAAAATTTCAGTTCAAAATAACCCTATTTACCTGGTTCAGTTTTTTGCATTTTTGTTTTAGTTTATTTTGTGTGATGTAAATAAAGTATTTAAAGTAACACAAGGTTAGTACACACAATTTGTAATTTCATGTTTACCATAACATCAGTATCTGTTTCCAATTGGTTTATAAAATATATTTTGTGTTCTTAAATATATTTAATGATATAAACACGTTGATTATGAGGCCAAAAGCTGCTTAAAACCGTTCACCATGAATGTGGTCTGTTTGCTTATCGTCAGGTTTGTTTCTAAGTGACATGACCTTGCCGACTACACCTGATTTTGTGGACTGTTATTAATGCTAATAAATGTAAAGTTTGAAAAACATAAACAGCGCCCTCTGTACAGTATCAAATAATATAACTTGCATGTTACCACACCATGCCATACAGGGCAAGATAACAAAAAAATATATATATCAAAGAACGACTGAATGTCAAATGCAATCGATCTTTAAACCCAGTATATCAAATTAAAATACTGCTAAATAACGAAGAACACCAAATCAACTTTCGCTATAATTATATAGTACTCCAATTACCATCGTGATTCAAAATGTATATTAAAAAGGTAAGATTATTTCTACAACGACCTGAATACCTTCTAAGAGCCAAAATGGCGAAAGTTTCAATTGAGTCGTAGGTGCTGCTCGCGAGCAAATGGCACAACGCATTGCCTGTTGTAACTCCTAACGGTAGTCGATCTGCTATTCTGGTCTGAGGCTAAGAGGAAGTCAGTCAGGAAGGCAACGAGGAGGAGTGAGACAAGAAAAAAAGAAAAAAAAAAACTCCTTTTTTTTTTCTCTCACTCCGACAGAGAACCACCATCCTCATGATCTCATGAATAAATTATAGCAGCCCATTGTGCAATAGAGGGAGGTATGCAGCGAAGCCTAGGCAAACACGGCTGAGAGCGTTGACCACAGAATCTACTCTAGAATGAACAGGCTACTCTCACTTTCCGTAGCTTCTGAGAAGGAACACAAACTCAGTTCAGCACTGTGATCAGAGACCTTGCTGATACATACCGTGTTGTTTAAATTCAAAAGAGGATTGTATTAATGTATACCGAGATGGAGAATACTACTTAGTTAAGGTATTCGGCTAACAATTGGATGAACTTGCTAGTGGGAAAATACAACAGAGACCGCTAGCTTGCTGGCTAGCTAGCCACCGTTTGAAGGAATTGAAAATAGGACCAGATACCTAAATAAACCAAAAAAATTTCAGCCGCTATTTAACAAAGGAGAAGGTTGAATTATTGTCGTTTTCCAAAATCTTTGGTGGATTTCCTACACTCAACCACAGACTAAAGCAGGAACAAACCCCAACCGCAGGCAGTTTGAGTTGAAGGTAAGCAAGTAGCTAACTAGCTTGCTATGCTATCGATAACTAAGTTATCCCGCAATAGCTACCCGTTGGATTGTTTAACTTTAAGGTTTAGGTTGGCGGTGTCTTTTTGTATTTTTGAAACGCTTGAACGTGATAGATTTTATTAACGTAGAGAACTGTTGCCAGCACTTCTGGGTTATGAAACACCAACGCTAAATTTGCCTTGCCTAGCGCAATCTTCGTGATTTAGTAATGGCCGATTTACGCTCTTCACTGTGTAAGGAAGAAATTTAGTAAATGGGCCATTGAAAATGCCTTTGTTCTAGTATACAGATACCCGTCTATTTAAACGTCGCAATTGGGTAAAATAGCCGTTCTATTTTAAGATATAGGTATCGCAAAGGATATAGCTTACAAAATGTCTTCCATTGTTATTTCGCTGCGGGCACGCGTTACCGTGCCACGGCGCTGGTTACATGGTACCTAGAGCGGAGCGGCTAATGCACGATTGTAATCAATCACAGATGTTCGGCGCCTGTGTGATTGTTACACATAGCGTCGTCTTACCTCTTGCTATATTTATTAAACGAAAATGCATTCTTGTTTCATTGAATCCATGTTGCTTTCGCTGTGCGCTTACTTTGTTGGAAGCCTAGATGGATAGCTGCAAAGCACATAGCCACCTCTTTGTAAGCAATGCAACACTTGGTAATTGTTTCGAACAAATAATAATTAAAATCACGAAATCTGGGTTTAGTCAGCATCTAGATTGTGCGTTAGGAACATTTAACGTTAAGCTGCGTTTAAAGCTGGGACTTGCGCCGTTTTTTGACATTATATCGTTTGTTTCCAGTGGCTAAATCACCCTTACCACTCACCTTAAATGTTGTTTCCGATACGTAGCCTAGTTAAACATTGTTACTACCTTGCTGGAATGGTTTTGCATAACCTAACAGGTGACCTGCTCAATGCAACGCCACCTTCGGTTTGAGACATCTCCTGTTACCTTCGCGTGCAGGCACCCTTTTGCACATTTCTACTGAGCTTTGAAAAAGCGGATCTTAATTCACAAATCGTATTGTATGGCCACAGTATCACAGAACCTCGCATATTTCGGTCTGATGCTACATGCTGTCCTTGAGCTCTGGTAGCCTGAGGTGATTCTGGAATATTTAGGTATTTTAAATTAAAGTTAAACTTTATATATGTATGTAAAATTAGGATGTAATTTAATTATGTAATGTGTTACGCCGTGGCCTTTTGAGAAGGTAAGAGGCTAAGTGCACTAAGTAACCTAACTAAACATGATATTAAATGGACAACCAGCTGAAACGTGATTCAGTGAGAATGATTACGCTGGGGTGGGTAATTTCAGTCCCAAAAGGGAGAAGGGGTTAATTTCCCCCTGTTTGACCTCAGCTCTTAATGGTTTAATTGACGGCGTTGTTTTCGTTGGAAGTCACCACGGCTGGTGTTCCAGCTTGTTAATCAGTTGCTAATTGAAAGGTTTGCTCTAAAACCTTTCCCTCCCCCCCTAGGAGAGGAGTTGCCCTTTCCTGGCCTGTGTCTGTGTCTGTGTCTGTGTCTGTGTCTGTGTCTGTGTGTCGCTTCCCCTTGCTAAAGGATTGCCCCTTGCCCTGGTTTACCGAAGGATTGTCTGGTCCACTTTCTGCAAGTGAGGCCAGACATCGCAGTCATGTCTTCAGCTCCGTGTGAAGCGAGAAGATGCACTTGAGCACTGAGAGGCCCCCTGTGTTGGAGCATCGACCCTAGCTCGGCTGTGGTTCGGACCGGTTCCCTTTTCACCGCGTAAGATGATTGGGCGTAAAAGGAGATCGTCCTTCCTCCCGCCTTTGTTTTAAATGGGACAGTTGTTCACATGAGGTGTTACTGCTGCTCTTGAGTTGGCGAAGTGCCACGAGCGTTGGGCCGTGCGTTTCGCACGCCGGTTCTGCCCCTGACCTTGGCCGTGTTCAGACGGCTGTTCCGTAGCGACGTGTAAGTAGCAGTCACGGAAGCGCACCAAGAGATGGCAAGCGTTTCCTGGATCGTGGGTTGGAGAGTAGTGACTGATGTCAACGGGTTGAGGCCGTCCCCTGCCACCAGGCTGTGACTCATCAAGCAACAAGGTGTGATTTCCACAGCGTTAACCGGCAGTCCTCGTGCCGGTGTATTCACAGTTCTTCTCCAGAAGTGTGGGGGGATTCAGGACCCTTTTGTCTTTGTTGGCTCAGGAGTGGGTGGCTGGGGTTGTCGCTGCGTCATGGTTACGGGAGTTTTCTTCCATTGTTTGTAGTATCTCGCCAGGTTCCCCCAGGGGGCGTGGAGCAGAGAGAACTCAAATGTCAAATAGAATGTGGCCACTTTGTTCCTGAAGTCAAGCATGCAACACTGTGAGATCAACCGCCCTCTCTGCTGCCCTTGTTTAAAAAAACCCCACCTCAAACACAAAGAACTTTCAGGAGAACTTTTCCCAAGGTACGCTGTGAATTGTGCCGTTTGTTGTACGAGTGCTGAGTTCTGCGCAGCCTTCGGACCGGGCCCCTAGGCCCTGAGACCAAGGCTTAGTGGGGGTGTTTAGTGGTTAGCCAGCAGCACTTGCACTCCGCCCAGTGGCCGGAGGATGGCCCTCTTCAGTGTATACAGGAAATGTACGTTTGAGTGCCCACGGTATTTTTCAGTCACAGGTTCAGGTACCATAAGCAGTGTTGAATTAAAGTTTTAATTGCGATTCATAGCGTCACTTTTTACAGAGCAGGGGGGCAGATGAAACCCCCCCCCCCCCAGGATTAGCGTTTGAGGATTGTTACTATAAAGAAAAGAGAAAACGTAACCTTCTGAATAATTATGTGCGCTGTCTGACGCGGGCCTTGGGCAGCATGGAGATGATCAGATGGTGTTTCTGTAATCCACAACGGGTCATGGCCCGTTCCCCACTCCTCCTGCTGGGCACAATGGAACAGATGGATGGGTATCCTATTGACTCGGAGGGATTTGCTCCTGCCGTAGTGCGCTTGTTGGGCGTCAAAGCGAAGGGCCGAGCCCCTTTCTGTTTTCGCCGCACCGTTTGTCCTCTGCAGGGCGTGAGGAGTGGCCGATGGGCGACTCGGGTGAGACGGTGCAGGGGGTTCTGGGCCGCCGCTAGTCGTCTGCTTTTTCTCAATGAGGATGAGCGCTAGCCCCCGCTCTCTGAACTGCGACTGATCTTGCCGTGTAAGAACTCCAGGGACAAACACTTGAGTTGTACGAGTTCCACCAGTGCGCCAGCGTTTCTTTAAACGGTGAATAGGGGGCTCTGTTGTTTATCTGGAGTGGGGGGGGAAACGGCTCCTGTGAGCTGAGCATATGGTACAGGGATGCTGGATGGGCAACCAGTGACCGGTGTCCTGGCCACTTCAAACCCCTCTCGCGTGTGTTAAGGGCGGAGTTTCTCCTGATTGGTTAATTGGTGTTGCCTGATGAAGGTTCTGGGCCAGTGTGGGGCGAGTATTCTCAGGGCGCCCATCCGGAAACAGGTGTGACCGCTGAACAGGAGAATGTGAAGAGCGACCGAATGGGTAGGTGGAAGAGACGTCCCAAATGGCTCAAAATCCTGGTCTGCCCCAGCGGGACTGGAGAGGGGACGGGGTGTGGTTGGGTGGGTGCTCAGGAGACGGAAGGAGGTTGCGGCAGTCAGAGGCCTAAATAGGCTCTCCCCTTTTCAGACTTGAAAGAGCAGGCAGCCAGTGGACAGACGTTGGCCTGGAGTGTGGATCTCAGAAGAGCACAGGTTTGGGCGGAGCCACTTTCTTAATCACTCTCAAGGTGACAGCCGGCTCCAGCTCTGTCTGCGAGGTAACTCTGGTCGAGGGCGCTGTTCTGCAGATATCTGCAGCCGGGGAACCTGGGAATTTGAGTTCCTCCCGAGCGTGTTTAGTTTGTTTTAGGAGGAGACTGTGGCAACATTGGCTGGTTCTCACTCCTTTCTCCACCCCCTCAGTCCTCCCTTTGTCATTCAGACCCCACGAAGCGTGTGAGACCAGAGTCTCCCCGCGCGGCGCGGCGCCGGCCCGAGTCTCCCCGCGCGCCGCGGCGCCGGCCCGAGGAATTGCTCTCAGCAGCTGCTGTTTGAAAAGGGAAAAGAGGGGCTGGTTTACGGAGTCCCACTCTGTGTGGAGTCTGCTAAAATAATCTTGGAGCACCACAATCTGGTTTCTTATCTTCCTGTTTAAACATCCTTTAGGGATTTCCACTTTTCTGTGCAAATTTCCCATGGTTGTCTGGTCTGGTCTGGTTTGGTTTGCACATAGTGAGATACCCAGACAGCAGTGAGCCTTCTTTCCTACCTTTCTGACAACTACCACAGATGAGGATGAGATGCAGATACTTTCTTTAATGCACTCTCTCTCCTTTCCCACTCTTAAAGTGTGCCACCCGTTTAAGGTGTAATGATGCTTACAGGGGTAAGGGAAGATATTTGGGGACCCTGTGTGGGGAAAAATGTTGCTCTTCAGTGTCTCGGGTCTGAGCAGCTGCCACGGTTAACAACCTGTCTCGGTCTCTCTCTCTGTCCGTGTCTCTCACAACCCACACTTTCTCCACTCCTGAGGTTTCTGGTGCTCCGTGGGCACCTCCACATTGCCAGTTCCCTGACGCTCTCTGCTTCTGTGGAGACGTTTGCCACAAACGCTTTGTCAGCCTGGAGGAGGAGGTGGCTGTGGCCTACAGCTTATCTTTTAGCAGTGATTATTTCAGCTTTCTGAATTGGCGATGGTTGCATTTGCCACGACCTGGATAAGAGAGCCAGTGTTGAAATCACACTGTTAGAAACCTCCGGGGTCCTCCAGACTCTGGACATCCGTCATACGCCACCCGCCCGGCGGATTTTCAGCTCTGCGTTTTCCTTCATTTCTCTTTGAAGGTTTGCATTGCTGTCCGCATTTGAATAATACATTAACAATAATCATTTAAATTGAAGAGGGTAGGCTGCCTAGCGGCCCTTGCGGGCAGGTCCTCTGAGCCACGAGTACCACCATTTAGGTGATATGTAAACTATAATCTCTTTCTGAGTGGCCGCCGGGGTCAGGGACGTTCACGGGCCTGGCAGAACTCTCCCTACGCCGGGGTCAGGGACGTTCACGGGCCTGGCAGAACTCTCCCTACGCCAGGTTAAGGGACGTTCACGGGCCTGGCAGAACTCTCCCTACGCCGGGGTCAGGGACGTTCACGGGCCTGGCAGAACTCTCCCTACGCCAGGTTAAGGGACGTTCACGGGCCTGGCAGAACTCTCCCTACTGTGCAGGGCTTCTTACACATTGGGTGTAAACATGCAAATCAGTCTGTGGAGCCGGCAGCATCCTGGTGAGCTGGTGGAGACTGACACACACAGGGGCGGGACTCCCACTCTGACACACGCTGTACTGACACCATGATGATGCTCACTGACTGCTCTGACGT
>JAOYSI010011096.1:0-10027 GCA_025775065.1 Hiodon alosoides | reverse complement strand
AGGCCTATCTGTTAATTAAGTAAATCCCACACACTGTGAGCTTTCTTTGTCTGCTGGCCCTGATGCAAATTCAAATCCAATTCAGATGGAAAAATTAAGAGCAAGAGGTCCCCGATTTCCAGACGGTAAGGAGCCTGCGCCGAACTGATCACTGCATGCCACGTGACCTCCATGTTGAAGAAGAATGTTGAAACAGGCATTAACATGGTTCTGCCACGCTGATCCTTTCATTGGCTCATTCTTTACCTGGTGCTTTTAACCTCTGCTACAGTTCCTTTCATTGGCTCATTCTTTACCTGGTGCTTTTAACCCCTGCTACAGATCCTTTCATTGGCTCCTTCTGTACCTGGTGCTTTTAACCCCTGCTACAGATCCTTTCATTGGCTCCTTCTGTACCTGGTGCTTTTAACCCCTGCTACAGTGGGATGGCGTGCCAAGAGGTTGCGTCTTCCACCAAAGATGTGTTAATTACCTGCCTGTCAAGGTGCCATTTCAATTCTGGCTTAACTGACAGAGAATCGATTAACAAAGGAAGCCTCTTCTAGTTACCGTTTTCTTGTTGTATGTGAAAAGTGTAAGAATGTGTGCACAATGGATAAACACATTTAAGGGATTTACATTTTAATATGGTAACAAATGGATTGTATGAATGCGCAAAATGGGACAATGAGTTTCATGCGCCAGGAATTTTGATTAAAATTGTTCTCCGCTGAAGTTGTTGACGCTTTGCCTGTAAAGTTGCCTCATGTTTGAATGAAGCCAGAACGCCTGACTGATCAAGGGGCATATTCAGAGTACATAATACTGCATCTGATTTGTACTGAACGTGGTGAGAAAGTCTGAACGCGTCTGCAAACCGGGTGCCCGACACTCCGAAGGTTAAAACGAGAGTCTGATACCTTCACGCAAAGTTCCTTTTGTTCACCATCTAGAGAATTTAACTAGGTAACGCTGTCACTACTCCCCCATGTATAATTCTCCTTTTGGCCATGTGGGTTTTCAAAGGACAGAGTGTAATTCTCTACCAGAGCCCCTCAATAATGTGGAGCGTTACGTGGTATTAGTATTAACCAGAATAAACACTCTATCTTACATCAAAATGAACAGCAAACACTGGGCTTAGAAAAAAAACCCATCAAAAAACATTCAGAAGGCATTTAAACACACTGGAAAAGATAGATTTTTATTTCTCCCTGTTGTACGAATACAAAGTTAACAAGTGCAATTACAATTTGACTCAAACCATACATTCTACCTAGTAGTAAGTCAGAGACAGCATCGGGTGTATATAAACACTGCACCCGGACCGAAGTACCAGCCACTACAAAGCCATTGGGTACAGGTGTAAGTTCACTGTAAGGCAACATAGCAACCTCATGAGTTAAATAGACCTGGTGGTTGATCTCTTCCTCTCCGTGAGGTAGGGATCACAAACTTTCACTACCATTGGGTCCGAAAAGCCTCTACACAATAACAAAAAGGCTAACTTTTCTAATATACAGGACGGTACCAGGGATAAAAGCGCACATGTACACTTCCGGTCCACAATTTCCGGGCCTCAAGTATCCTAGGACATGGCGGGACTGTGATCCGTGGGACGAAGGTTTGTGTTGGTTATGCCACATTCAGCGGCAGCACACGGGCACTGTCCTCTGCACTCAGTGCTTCCTGAACGTGCATCCTGGTCACCAGACTGTCGAAGGTCTCCGTCCGGATAGACGGGCGATGGCGGAGCGGTCAATCGCGGCACCCTGGCGAGAGCGCGGTGGAGTGGACGCAGTGAGGTCATGCTCTGCTGGCTTGGGTCAGTGACGGGTGCATCCGAAATGCACAACACTTCCACAACTGCATGCGTTCCCCCCAGGCCTTCGCAACTGCCAAAACCTCCAATTAAACTCTCTTTGCAGCAGTTGCTTCAGATTCCTCCTGGATCCCTGGTCGTTGATCGTTTCTGGGGAAGAGGGAGCCCTCTGGCCGCTCCTTGATGCCTCCCTCTCCAGGCCAATTATCTCAGCACAGGAACATGGTGCCACTGAGATAACCATCAGGTAGTTCTACTACTGAAAGTACATAATTGGTCTGTATATGTCTTCTACAAGTGACTAAACTTGCATTACTTTGGTTGTCTGAATTTACTGGCTTTGCTGTTGACAAAGGGGTTGTTTCAGGGCCATAGATTTATTGGTGAGCTGGATACAACTGGAATGTCTGGAAGCATTGGGTCATTGCACAATGCTCACGTAATTGACCCTATCTGCCGGACAGAGCTTTAAAGGATACGGTGATACTGAGATGAACATTTGATGCCCAGGAACTTTTCACGATCTCTGTTTTTGGAGTTAAGCGCTACAAAATATGTATCTACCAATCCGTTGCACACAACTTTCCTTGGTTGAGCCACATTCCTTAAAATTCTACATTTAAACGGAGATACAATACACGCAAAATCTCTGTGGATATCATTCAATACTTTAAGACACTTCCTTAATCTTCACTCATGTAACAGAAGAGTGATTAATAGTTTCTTAGGTGTGAATGTCTCTTTCCTGTTACTCTGGTCTATTTGGACTCATGTCTGAAGGAGATTTGTGCTTTAAACGAGATCTAAAATTAAATTACTAACAAAATAAATTGCTTCTTATATAACTGTAACTGTTTATCAGTGTAAAATTCTGATTACATCAAGTATAAGCTAAAAGATACGCATGATTTTAGTAAAGGTGTAAGATTTTCATAACTCCCTGCTAACGGTGTCAAAAATGGCTTCACAAGAAGGCAGCTGAATGCCTCCTCTTTAGTGGTTTCAAATAACCGCAGGCATATCATCGAGTTTGATCATGCTTAACACCATATTGTCAAAAATTTCAGTAGTCAAACACATTTAACGTCATTATATAATATGGTTTTTCAGTGAGAGCATTTTCCAAACGGCTCGTTAGTATGCTTTAATTTTTACTGTAGTGAGATGGACCCAAATAGAAATTTACAATCCCCGAACCTCAAACGACCAAATAGTTTTATTTTAAAACAAACATATAAAAAGGTTTTAAAAAGTTGTGTGGAGAAAATTAAACATTTTTGTTGGTTTCATCAAGAGATTTTTAAGGGAGTTTTTTTGTCCTGAACACTGAACTTGTGTTTCATTCCCTGACAAGTTGGACCAATAAATAATTTAACTGCCTGTTCTTAAACCTACTGAATCCAAACCTGGAAAAAACGCAGTTGAAACAGAGCAGACATATTCAGGAGCAGCCGAAAAGCTAGTCTTTCTTGCCGGTTCTGACAATGCATTCCCACAGACTCTCAGACCTGCAAACAGACCCAGTGTTTTTTATAGGACAGAGGAAATGCAACAGCCATAAACAAAACAAATAAAAGACAAAAAAACAATCAAAAACCAAAGACGCCAGAATACTTCTAGAGACTCTCATCCTCTCTCCAGCTCCCGTTACCTGTGCCCAGGTGAGTTGCTGTGGTTATCTACCCAGGTTAGCAGGCCCAATGGCTGGGTCTGAGAGATACAACTGAAGATTGAGGGACGGGCTCCATGCCATGAGCTTCAAGCTGTGCAGGCCCCAACCCCGCCCGTCTGTGTCAATAGTCTGTCCAAAGATGGAAGTCGGAAGATGAGTGTCTGTTTTTTAGGCTCTTTGCCGGACCAAGGACCTTCCCCCCACTTCAGTTCTCTTTTTCACTTCTTCACAGAATTGGATTTTTTCTGGGAAGAGGAGAGACAGAAAAATTAAGTTCACCACGCGTAAATATTCACTCCCTCCAACCCCGCCTCCCAACATCCCCATATTGGAGGCGTGACATGTGACTGGTGCACGTTCGCGTCCATCTCCTGTGACGGACAAGCTTAGGGACCCAAGTGTCCCCGCCCAGATCTTAAGCAAAGGAACCAGTCCCCTGGGACTGCGGCTCTAATTACCTCACCATACGGAGCGCGTTACACTCTAATTAGACGAGACTCCCTGGGAGGTGTGAGAACCCGGCAGAAAAAACACAACATTGGGGTGAGCTGCTTCTTACAGCTCTTAAGAGCTTCATATCAAGAGCTTTCATTGCACTCCACATAGAGCAAAATACATGTGGACACTTCCAACACCATGCAGGTGTTTGCTACACCTTATGCGATGCTCATAGTATGAAGCTCATAGTCACAATATTTGAACACTTGCATACATGTATGAAAATACTCTTGCACACCCTGTTGAAGTACTCATCTACATATATGAAATCCTCTAGCATACATTTATTAAGACACCATCACCTACACCCAGGGTCGTGTTAAACCAATGGGCTACATGGGCGGAAGCCCAGGCCTCGCCTCCTAGGGTGGCCCTGCCATCTCTGTAAAGTCAAACTGATAAAGGTTGGCTAATTTTTTTTAAAGCAGGGACTAAAGTAAACACTTTAAAAAAATGTTTATGTCCTTCTGGGATGCCGTAGTTATTTGACGCAATAAAATAAATCTTATGCTTGCAATACCTACTGGCGTTCAACTAAAATAAACTAAGCCCAGTAGCTAGCGCAAACATGTCACGGAAATACGAGACCGGTGCGAAAAAAATTCAAATCACTAAACTTAAACTAGCTAAAACCCAGGAGGTCATAAATAGTACACTAAAACTAACTACATTATTTAAAAGTCAGTTTCAGAAGAATGAAAGTGAGGAAGAGCCGCACGAGTCAGAGGCGCAAGCAGAGAGCGGGGAAAATGAGCGCGAGCCAACTGCGAATTTAAGGCGGGAGAAACTTACGAAACATAACGCTATTTCTGCAACGGCATTTTGGGGCCAGATAACTGAGGAGGTTATTTGCCAGAATAAAGACAGTATTTTTTCCGCCTCAGTGAGAATTTTCAAAACTCAACGCTAATGCCTCTAAAAAACTTTATTCACACGAATAAAACATGTGTATTGTTTCGTTTGTCATCTATTTCAAGAGGGGACACGTTCATCAGCATTAAACATTAAGCACCGGCTTAGGTCCACTACGGGGCAACAAAGACTAATTTTAAGTCCCATGTCGATTGAACATGACTTGCTTCGCCAACTGGACTTCAGACATTATTATGGAATTCTCAAGTTTGAAGGCAAGAAAGCATACAATCTACCAATGGTAAGTCAAATGTGTTTTTATACTTTGTAATGTTAAGGAGGCTTAAGAGTAGCGACAAATACGTGCCTACTGTAGGCCCCACGATTAGTGTAGCGCCGACTACACTATGTTTTTGTCTAATGTCACATGCTGCGAAATTCTGCGAATTCGGAACGATGCGGTCGGTTATGAGAGCTAATGGTAGTGCCGACTACCATACTAGTTAGCATGCCATAGCTACTGTAATGTGAGTGGTAACGCTGTATGCTGCCTATTCGAATGACGTGATTGGCGATTGTGCTGGTATTGCATGAGCGCAGAGCGCGGGACTATCAGCTGATTGTACAGTATTATTGGGGGGGGGGCTGAAATGTCAGTAGCCTGGGCCTCCAAATACCTTAATACGGGCCTGTGTTCCCAAAAGTGTTTTGGTAGTGTGCGAAACAAACCTGATTTTTTTTATATTAAACAGACCATTTGCACACCGAAAGATAGGAAACATAACTCATAATAACCAATAGTGAAGTCATTGCTAATCTGGGCTGATTCCCTTCAAAGTCGTTTAGCTTGAAATGATCAAATTCTTCATTCTCATAATCTTCGCTCTGGCAGCTGCTACAGGCTGAGGGCCTGGGACAGCTATCCATATCTGATATATTTTTGGATTCTATTCTTTCATCACTTCAGAAACTATCCCAGCAAAACCAGGACAGGCGGCACCCTTAATACCAAGCTGGACATTTTATGGAGGTAGAATGGGGAGTCAATGATTCAGAGGAAACTCTGTATTGTGCCAGACCAGATATGAGACAATAAGTAAATAAACTAATTTATAATGTAGTTCGGATCTTCATAAAATTAGTAAAGGTGTTTGGGGGTGTATTTAACGTCCAGTAAGCGTATTTGGGGGTGTATTTAAATAGTTTGTGTGAGATGTTTTCATATTTGCATGCCAGAGTGCTTAAATATTGTGTTGTAGTGAGTTAAAGTTTGAATTCTGTCCCATATGGGGACCGATAACATGGGCACCTTCTAAGATAAGTAGCCATTGTCTGCAGGATGTTGAAATTGTCTGTATCCGGATTTTTTTTTACAATTTCGTTATAACGAATAAACGATATTTTTTTTTTTACAAACAAACGACATACTGAAATAATGACATCGTTACAACTAAATAGTTCCATCATTTTAAATAAAACGGTAATATCGCTAATGCGGTATACGTGCTGAATTTGATTTCTGTTCTACGTGGCAGTGATAGACCCCCTTAGCTTCGAACATCACTTCCACGGTTCGGGAAACATTGATACATTTCGGTGTGGTTTAATTGGCCATGCACACATTAAACAGAAAGGACGGTAAGCGACCGAAGCAGACTTTTTGTAACAGGTGATTTATTTATCCTTGGTTGGTGCAAAGGCTCTCCCAGTCAAGGCATCGTTCCTCCTAACAAGCTAGCGTCTTTGTCAGCAATTTGGGCATCATCACCTTCTCAGCCGGAGCCAAGGGAAGCCCTCAAAAATCAGTTGCGTCCTTTTGATTTATTTGAACATCAGCATCACCCTAAAGAGGGATCACTGCATTCCCTGCACGTTAACGACTGTGACTGTGACCGTGACCGATTCTGCGTAAGGACCGCGGTGAGCAAAGCACATGGAAAGGACATTCAGGATCGGCTAACAGGAACCCTTTGGACCTACAATGGCCTAGCTTTTGTGGGATCAGGTGCTCCAGCACTGTGGGTGCCACTGGATTGGGCTCTCAGGTCCCAATACAGCCGTGTTGGTGATAGGCATCCTCGTCGGACGTAGATTACCCGATCAAGACATCTGGCTAGCTGGACGCCGTTATAAATCCTCAGCCTTGCCAGTGACATCGGCCATATGGTAAAGAAGTCGCAGGGTGTGGGCATGCACGTTTTCCCATTAATTCCTCCTCTGTTCCGACCTCAGACAACGCTGCGGTCATGCACGGGCAGACAGGCGATGCATCTGGATCAGAACCACAGGCTCTGTGTTGGACCCAAGCTCCTTTTCTTTTGATATCTGACAGGCGTGAACAGACAGCCCAAATTAATCGCAAGTGTGAGCATGCAATGAATACTTAAGCCAGAACATGAATCATGTCCACGGCGGCGGAGCGCAGTGAACTTTGCCCTTGGCGGTGGTAAGGTTCCGGAATTTATGGCACCGATGGGCTTGCTCCCAGCTACAGAGCTGCGTTTCTGAAGTAGGCCACTAAATAAATAATTCAGCAATATGTTAGGTGAATTCGGTAGCAGCTGTGTTTACTGGTATTCAAGTGTTGCTTGGTACTCTCGAGAGTACGGCTATGCCGGTGATCATTTCGTTTTTTTTATTATAAATGGTTGTGCATTCTGTCGTCCAGACGTCACATGTCTCCAGGGTGCCTCGTCTGGGATGGTAAATGTTTCTGGTGGATCACTGCAGTTCCATAACGCCTTTTGGATTCAGTTTTTTTAATTCGCGGTGCTGAAGCACTGCTCTCTCCTGTCAAAAAATTTTGGAAGAAAAATGGCAGCTGGCTGCGCCAACTTCTTCATTGTCAATCTGACGGGAGCCAAATTCTTTCCTGCACACACACTTAAATATATATTTGCTGGAACTGACCTTTCAGTCTTTGAAATCTGTTCCATCAATTTGGGACTCTGATCAAAAAAGATGGCCAGGAACCAGCATCTTGGTTTGGTACTTGCTCACTAAAAATAAAAACCTTGTTTTGGTGCTAGAGATGAAATTGTTGTATAACGACGCAGGGCTACAGCGTTCCGTTTGCGTCTGCTTTTCTCAGCTGTGGTTTGTGAGCCGCAAACATGTGCAAATACGGCGGGAACACGGGTTGCTATCCGGGCCTCATTTCAGTGCATTTATGTCTGCTAATGGATGTGAATAAATTCAGAACCTGCTCTAACGCATTGTATTGCAAAGACAACCTATGTTCCGCGCTCTATGTATACGAGATATTTTATTCCTCTGACCTCAGAAGCCAACTACATAAATGAGTGGTGTGAAAATGTAAGGCGATCCACTTGCACATTACACATGATCTGGACTAAATCTTGTGCTGTTCCATGACATAATCTTGGCATTCATGGCAGTTCTGTTGCATTAAATGTACTATGCAACTGTGGACCTTACACGCGCATTCAACAAGGGGACAAATTTGACTGGTTGTGTGGATCCGAGGAAAACATACCGCATTTAAATACATCATGCTTTCATGCTGTGGAACACAACAAACTGTTAAAAAAAGGGAATACTTCCTATCGGCACTGTAATCGACAGGCCTGAGCAACGTCCTGTCCATTGAAATTGGAAACAAGACTGTACCTGTGTTTCCAACACAACCTCAATTGGTTTCGTCTCGACGTCAGATGCACTGGTTTTGCCCACCCTTCACACGACTTCTGGTTGGTGCGATCCTGTGTGTTAGTTCACATCTCCGAGTGCATCGTGTTCTTAATTCTGCGTTTTCTCAGCATGTTTCAGCTAATCAGCCTTGGGGAGGACGGGACTGTTTGTTCCTGCACTTGGTCTTGTTCCTGGTCCTGGTCCTGGCGTAGATGTACATTGCATGGATCATTAACCTGTAAACCTACATGCATGTGTTCGGGCTCTTTCAAAATAAATGACTTCTGAGATAATTGCAGCAATTTTAACAGATTGCCTCGTGCTCTGTGCTTGTTATACCTTGTTTTTAAAGATTTGCAGCTGAAGAATACATTTAAAAATGCATGTTTAACATTATACTGTTAATATATTGAGCAAGGCAGAGATGTTGCAGACTTAAAAAGTTTGAAAATGACTGGTATCATCAGAGCCTTATTTAAACCTTTTCAGCTATTGTTGATTAACAAACAGAAATATCGAGTCAAGTGTTAACCCTTTAACGTTCTGCTCAACAGTTTGGTAGAGCAAAGAAGTTTTTCATCGCTTTTGTCTTAGTGAGGACATTAAAAGGTTAAAAAAGCGAGAATTTTCTCTTTCAGTTCAGTCTTAATTCGAGTGTACTGAGATGATGACTAGCCTTAGGAAACTAAATCTGCCATCTGAACTCTTACGACTGTACATTCACCTTCTGTCCCGATGGGCTCCGAAACTGATAAATCTCGTCTGGGCTGCAAGGGATGGTGGGGTAGCCTGGCTGGAACAGAGCCAGATTCCACCAGGTAACAAAACAGAATAGAGGGTCATACAGCTAGGGTCATGAATTAAAGGGGCAGACCCAGAGGAATTGGCTGCGCAGAGTAATTTAATAGAGCCCTTCACTGATTTCTTTAACGCAATGCAACTGGACAGAATTAACTTTCACACGGAGGAGCACGTTTAATACCCCGGGCCTTGGCTATGACTGAGCCAACTCATTAGTGCTGTGAACACGGTGACGAAAGGGGTCCGGGCCCGTCTCTCAGGCAGGCAGAGATGAGACGGATGAGGGGTGGCACACAGAGAGAGCGGGCCTCTCCCAGAGCCGCCGCAGCAGGGCCGGCTCCTTTGATCCGTTCGATGCGGTGCGGCGAGGCGGAAAACCCCAGGGAGCCTGAAAAACCCGAGGAGGCGATCTGGGGGAACCCGCCAGGCTGGAGACCAAAGCGGGGATGAAACGCCGGGGATTCCATCCGTCTCCGCTCCTCAAGTGTGGATCACTGCGGACGTTTCGTACGGGGGACTTCCCCGGCCACATCTGGCAATCAAACCCAGGTGACGCTAGCCTTCAATGGATGCTTCGCGCTCGGTGAGGCTGAGGGAGGGGGCGATCTGATCACATCTCACCGAGAGACGCTTTTTTTTTAAGGGCGGAAAATGTTGTGTTCCTGCTGAATTAGGGCTCTCTTAAAGTAGGGCACCCAGGCCTCTTTAAAACGAGCCAGAATGCCGAGACTACAGGGGAGGTCTGCGGCGAG
>JAOYSI010011094.1:0-10028 GCA_025775065.1 Hiodon alosoides | reverse complement strand
AAAGGAATGCATCAGATTAACCCACGACATTCCAGGGCCTTCGCACTCCCAACGCATTGTGCTGCTTTACCACCCAGCCTCCCTTGGCAATAAAAGCACTGGGTTTTTTTTTAATACCATGGACACCCTCGATGGCATGACACGGTGACACTGTTAGCAGGGGCTACTCAACACCTCCCACACAGAAGCATGCCCCCCCTCTCTCTCTCTCTCTCTCTCTCTCTCCATCTCCCTCCCTCTGCTGCTCTGGAGCAGGGTTTACTCCACACTCCTCACAGCTACACCAACCGCGGCTCATTCATTACTGCACAACGGAAGTAAAGGGAGATGGCGAGATTATCCTCATTACTTCTCATCCACTTCGATGAATACGAATTTACAAAGGTGGCCGGATACAGAGAGAATCATGTGAATATAGTCAATTTGCACAACGTGCCGGATTCATTATTATTATCACCTTAGAGCTATTATTGGGCATTTCATGGAAGGCAGGTTTAGGAAGAGCAATCTCTATTTAAGATTGCCAGCATAGGCAGTAGACAAAACGGCTTCCATATTAACTAGCCTGCTCCTGCGCACCCAATGCTTACTCAACCATTAACAATGCATTGCAGCTTGCAGTCATTATTAGACTGAGGCTGAAGATATGAACTAGAGGAATGCGGGAGGCAGATAGAGTAAGTATAATTTTCATAAAGAGGACAGTGCTGTCACTGCCAGTGAAGGTCAACCAGCCACAGGGTACAGGGGAGAAGGGAACAAACCACAGGGTACAGGGGTGGAGGGAACAAACCACAGGGAACAGGGGTGAAGGGAACAAACCAAAGGGTACAGGGGTGGAGGGAACAAACCACAGGGAACAGGGGTGAAGGGAACAAACCAAAGGGTACAGGGGTGAAGGGAACAAACCACAGGGAACAGGGGTGAAGGGAACAAACCAAAGGGTACAGGGGTGGAGGGAACAAACCAAAGGGTACAGGGGTGGAGGGAACAAACCACAGGGAACAGGGGTGAAGGGAACAAACCGAAGGGTACAGGGAACAAACCACAGGGAACAGGGGTGAAGGGAACAAACCAAAGGGTACAGGGGTGAAGGGAACAAACCACAGGGTACAGGGGTGCAGGGAACAAACCACAGGGAACAGGGGTGAAGGGAACAAACCAAAGGGAACAGGGGTGAAGGGAACAAACCACAGGGTACAGGGGTGCAGGGAACAAACCACAGGGAACAGGGGTGAAGGGAACAAACCAAAGGGAACAGGGGTGCAGGGAACAAACCACAGGGAACAGGGGTGAAGGGAACAAACCGCAGGGTATAGGGAAGGAGGGAACCAGCCACAGGATACAGGGGTGGAGGAAAACACAGTGGACATGGGGGATCTTGAGAAGGATCAAGGGAAAAAAATGGTTGAGTAGACTGAACCGCGCAGCATGTTATCGTCACTGCTCAGGAGGATCTTTATGTTTCTCATTGTCACAGAAGAATCGGTCGGGGCTTTCAGGGAGGATTTAAAGGTCGCACCAGGCATTTAAATCTCAGAATCCCGGCGGCTTTTACACAAATTGCTTACCTGGCACAAATCCAGCTTAAAACTATCCCGAATTTTACTGACGCAATTTCAGTTAAGTATTTTTCTCAAAGGTACAACGGCAGCAACCCGCGCAGCATGTAAACCTTCAACTTTATGGTCAATCTCTGAGTCCCCACACCAGCTGCTTTGATGAACAGAAGGTCCACTCTCAAATACCAGCTGTCTGCTTCCCAAACAGACATCCCATTCTATCCTGTGGCAGGTACATTACACCTGGAAGAGTAATTAAACATACCCAATTTTTTTGTCCGATAGAAATGCATGTGTAAACTCAGCACATAGGCATCACCGTGACAACCAAGATCTGTTTTCCTGATTGCCATTACAAGACACAGCAAAGCATCTTGGGCACCTTTCCGTACACACTGTACCCACGGGTCGCACGGTTCAGTAATATTTTACACTCCAACCACAACAATCTGCATAATGATCGTTTTTTTAACTGGTAACACACACCACCCACTCACGGCCATGTAGGACACATAGGGTGCCCTAACACTCCACACATTCATCACCAGAACACGGAGTTGTGAATCACCCAGCCTTAGCGTAAGTAAGCGATATGTCCCAAAGTGTTTCAAGGACTCCCCAAATCGCCTTCATCCACCCATCTGCCCACCATACCACTGCACATTCAAACCCCCCCGGCAAAGATCCGACCCTTCCTTCTGGAGCAGGTTTCGTCCCCTGAAGTCTGCGGGCTTTTATAGTTTCACATGAAAGGGTCCCGGGCTTGGCTTCACTGGCCCGTTGTTGCGCTTAGAAGAGTGCCGGAAGCGCTAACATCTACCTGCTTTTAGACTGAGACGCTGGCTCCCACGCCTCGCACAGAGAGTCCTTAAAACACACTTTCAGCGTGATGTCTAGAGGGATCTTAGTGTTTGCCCTGGGCTTGAAAGACCATTTCAAAACTGGTTCGGCCCTGCACCAAACAGCAAAATTGGATGAAGTCATCACTGGTAAGGGGGAAAAACAGGGATTACGCCTTAAGCCTGATTCATGAATAGAAGTATAAAACTGATATAGTTTTAGATTAGATAGAACTGTTCCTATATGTAGCTATAAACAGAAACAGTTCATATGTAAATTTTCTTTTTGAAGGCAATTGTAATTGAGTAGAAAATACGGAGCCAGGCAGCGCCGTCACGAGAAGCACCAGGAGACGCAGAGCTGTCGTGTTGTCTCTGCGCGTCACTTTTACTCTGCGTCGACGGATGTAGTCCTGCTGCCGTGACAGGGCAACTACCTAACGGCGGCGGAGAACCACAGTCTCAGCCGTGAAGTCGCAGGAGAGCGGAGAAACGACGTGAAAAATCGGGAGAAAATTTTACACACAAAGGCAAATTATTTCATAGAGTGATTTAATCTGTTTACATCACAGACTACCCCTGTACAATAAATAGCCTGTCCCTTCATTTTATCGTTTATCATTTCTGACAGTTGTTTTTTTCATGCTAAATTAGTCGCAGAGAACCAACATGTTTCCTTTGTATAGACATACGCGAATTCATTTAATTTTGAAACCACATTACATGTATATGTACAATATAAGGCGGACAATTTATGATGATAAGGTTCAAAAGCGGGTTTTTTTGGTTCTTCATTATTGCTAAAGGAGCGGCTAACAACAGCTTTCTCCGCCAGCCAATTACTTTAAATCCCTATTTTAAATTGCAAAATGGGCATGTCATTTGCTTAACTGTTATTTCTGCACAACAGACTAAAGCAGCGGAACCCTTTCTATTCTTTGATTTCTACATAATCTACATAAAGCTACTGGTAAGAATTGTGGCACCCCGCTGTGCGCCTTTACAAAAGATCAACGGGAAAAACAAAACGCCGCGGAACGATCTCAAACAGCCCAGGGTGGAACGCTACGCGTTTGTTAAACCCTTACAGACTAATGCTGAGTGTTTTACACCCTTTCCGCACGCAGCCACCGAGTAAGCGTATCCTTCTGCACGCCCCCCGCCTCCCATCAAAAAAATAAAACTAAAACATACAAACACATATGCATGTTTTTTTTTCAAATAGTTTAAAATAATATTATTATTAAAAAAAAAAATAATCTTCACTTTATCAAGTGAAGACGAAGTGCAACAATTCCTACCGTCCCTCACTTGATATAAAGTAATTCGGGTAATAGAATTATTTATAAAATATCTAAAAATATTTAGTAACCATAAACATTCTCTCTTTTAAAATAAAAATAAAGAGGACTTTTGGGTAAATATTTTTCTTTCTGCAAGCATAGTCCAAACAACTGGACGAAAGAAACGACGTGCAGGAATTCCATTTGTGGCGGACTTTTCGCATTTATGCCAAATTCAGACAAGATCAAGGCATTTAACATCACTGCAATTAGTCTTAGTGCCGCTGTACTGTTTCATAGAACTACCAAACTCTCAGGTTTGGTTATCAGATTCACAGTTTACAACCATACTATAAATAACAATCGTATTTACAATACATATTAAAGACATAATAGACATACATGTAGAAAAGTAATGATTTTTTTCTTTAAAATAATTTTAAAGAAATTGTGTTACATTTTTATGAGTGGATTCACCATAAGTACTTCCTCTATGGCGACAGATATATTTTCAAATGGCATTCAGTTCAATAAATATGCCAGTGGTTGCCAACATGTACAACCCCATATTTAATGTAAACGTATACAAATGCAATAATTCTAAAGACTGTATCCTATTGAAAGGTGATAACACTGACACTAAACAATAGAAGAGCTCCGTCAAAACGCACGCTAAATGATGTAATCATTTTTGAATGGCATTACAATCCACATGCTGAGAAATCAAAGCGGTGCTGAAAGGCAGTGCTGGACCCTCTCCCCAGGGCTAGCAGCTCGAGTCCGCACAAAGCCAGCCCCACCCCCTCGCCCCGCACGCTCCGGGGCAGTGCGATGTGAAGCTGGGGTCAGCGAGGACGGACGCGGCCGAGCCGCCGGTCGCAGAGGAAAGGGGAGGTCGTCCGACTCCCTGCCCAGCGGTCCGCTCCCGCGCCCTCCCCACGGCGCCCGGCCCACGGAGCACTCCCACAATTTCATGCAAGAGCACCTTTTGTCCCATGCACAAAGCGAGACAGCCCGAGCGCTAGGACCTCCCGATATACAACTGCTGCCAGCCTTGGGAGCCATTGATCCCCAGGTCTTTTGAAGGGAAAAAATGGGCAACTTTTCAGACTACACTGGAGCGAGAGAAGGGAAAACAGAGGAGGAAACTTTTCTGCTGAATGACTAAAAATAGCCTGAACGGCAAAGCAAACTTAAATTAAAAAGGTTCCCAACCTGAAGATCTCTACTTGCCCAGCTGAATGTGATAAGACATCTACACGGCAGGAGCGGTGCGTCTCCCTACCCCTTCAGCCCTGTGCAATCCCCTACCTCATTGCAGTGGTCTCCACCGAAGCTCAGCCCCAGTCTCAGATGGGAACAGAAAACCATCCACACTAGTGTTGCATTGCAGTGTGTAATCCCTGATAGCAATGTGATTGGAACTCTGCTTCTCTCCTGGTCGTTCGCCCTCCTCCCCTCTCTCTCTCTCTCTCTCTCTCTCTCTCTCTCTCTCTCTCTCTCTCTCTCTCTCTCTCTCTCTCTCGCTCTCTCCTTTGTAGCTCTGATAATGATAAGGCTGTCCCGAATATTGTCAGGCTGCTCGTTTTTTTTAAAAACAGAACTTGATGTCTTCCAATCGTCTGGCAAGATCGGCGAATGCCGACCAATGAGACGATAACGAGGCGAAGAAAACAGCACACCTCAACTTCAACGTTCAGAATGAAAACGCTACACATTTGCTGCTAGGGGTGGTATCGCATAATTGTGCGAAATCAGACTTCAACGTGCAGGAAACATATTTTACTTTTTTTTTTTTGTAATATATATATATTCTTTACCTTAATAGGATTTACAGTGTAATCCACATAAAGTTGTACTGATCAGACTGCGCTTGGGGTTCTTAGTTTTGACACTAATTCTGAAAAGATTATCTAAATTGCAAATGCATTGCAAAATAATTGTTAAAGGAAAAAAGTATTCAACTTTAGCAGTACAGCTTCACAATAATTATCTAAAGACCGGTATTTTCATAAGTAACGTTATTTTAACGTTTTCCGTGGATCAGCATACCGCCCGTTAAAAGACTTGCAAATCGTGTTTGCCTTTTGAAACTTTAATATGCAAATATATTCAGACAGCAGAAAACCGTTTGCTGAAATCGATGTTATTTAGGTTTTGCACGTTCGTAGACTTAAACTATAGCGACACGAATCAGCCTCACGTGACCAATAAGTGACAGAGACAAGACAGATGCGGTTTGTATTGAACATGCAAACATGAGTCATTCATTCTGGTTTGAAGCGGAATGACTTTAAAAGACCATTTAACTCGTAGTGACTCAAGTATATTATATAACGACAAGTTCGTCCTATTTTCCGGTCGACTAAATCACTTGACAAAAATAATGTAAAAACCCGTTGATTGGTACTTATTGGTACTTCCTCTTGTTGTGTTCGTGTCGTTATAAACCATATTTGTATGCTCTAACTGTCCTAACATATATCGAATCCATCATATCAAACAGGATTAATTTGTACGGCAAATTGACGGCAGAAAATTAAACATTCCACGGAATTTTAAAAACCTCGTCAACATTCCGTCAGCGTACTGCAATCGCAGATAAACTGTCGGCTCAGACTAATAAAATTAAAAACGTCCGACGTTTGCTTCCAATCCTCTATAGGGGCCTCGAGACCAACTAACCATGACCAACCTCAATCTCAGGTACAATATTTATTAACTCTATTACATAGATGAGAAATTTAAAAGACAAGGAGTCCAGAATCATGAGTAGTATGATAATGAGAAACCGGACAGAAATAAAATAGAGGTGTGGAAAACCCATTTGCCCATAGCACCTTGTCCATTGAACTACAACAGGCGCTCTAATGGGCGTTGTGTTTGGGGGTGGACATCCCAGTCCTGGAGAGCCCCGAGCCCTGCATGTTTTAAACCGGCCTTTGAATCAGTGATTATACCTGAAGCAGTCGCATCAGCGGTTCAAATGTGGTGCAAGCGACGCTTCCAAATGACCGGTTAAGAGGCTGAGAGACAACCAGGGCCCCAGCTGGGACTGCCCATCCCACGGACCAGATTAATGACACCGAGGGCCCACTCGCAGACGGTGACGTGGAAGAGTCGATGGGAACCTGTCACCAGAACATTACCGGTTCAAAACCAATACTTGACGTCGCTACGCTACCCTCAAGGCGAGACTATGCAAATAGGTAATAATAAACTGAATCCACACGGGCTGCTCTGGGCAGTGGTGTCAGCTCAGCAAACGAATGTAGCAAGAATTCAAACTGGCCTCCAGACAGTTCTCCAAATTCAATCCGTCTTTGCAGACCCGACATCCGACATCTCTCACGCCACCCTCTCTTGCCGTCGCTGCGGTTCCGTCATTATTCATCGGCTCGGTGGACCTTTCCATATCGAATGGACTCGCCAGGACGGAAAGGGAACTGTGAATGCCAGACGGGCCTCAGTAGACACCTTGGGGTTTGGTTTGCCACCCAGAATAGAACCGAATCGATATAGCTTTACTCGCTCGTTCCTTTTCCTTAGGGTCGTCTGCACTTTCGTTTCCAATAAAATCGCACCAGCTTTAGAGGGCTTGCCGCAGTGGCGTGACGGAGTGAGCAAGAGTCCCGAGAACCTGCTCGCATTTAAAGCGTCAACTAGCCGCTTAAAGCATCAACTAGCCGTTTAAAGCGTCAACTAGCCGCTTAAAGGGTCAACTAGCCGTTTAAAGGGTCAACTAGCTGTTGTAGCTAATCAGGTAACGTCTCTCTGAGGAAAAACTCAAAAAACAACCTTTCCTGTATCCTCACTCACTGCAGCTTTCACTGCTGGTAAAACTGATGCCATAACTTGATCAAAGACACCACTTCAGTAGCTGTTCTACCTTGTTCTGATTGATTTATAACCAATTAAGTAGTTTTATTGCTATGCCCCCCGTCGCAACGCAAGAAGGTGGGCGTTGACTTGGTATGGCTTTGAATTTAAAAAGTGCGCTTCTGTGATTTTGTTTGCCTGTGCGAGAAGTATCTGAGTTAAAAATTTGGAAATGTGTATAATGGGTACAGCCAATGCAGTATTTTGAACATTTTCAAATCATCCTATGAAAGGTCTTCACTCATCTGTTTGTTGCGTGTAATACTTAAATCATTTAACAGCAGTGAGATTTTCAAACCAAAAGTTCCCTCGTCTGCCGCCGAAGATAATTCTTCCCAAAGTGACCACAAGAGAGCGCAAAAGTCCGTCTTAAATAAGACGAATCCCAGTCTTACTTTCATGAGGAATACAGGGACGCGAGAATGGAACTGTAATTCTCGGAAATTTCATCGTTTATCGTTTAATAAAGGGAATTGCTTCCTTCTGATATCATCCGAAAAAACTGTAGTAGGTCTCCTCAACATTACAGTTCTTTATTTAGGAGCGTATCTGGGTGAGATTTTTACTGATAAAATATTTTTTTAAAGGTTGAACAGATCCTGATTGATTTTCATCGAGGTGGACTCCTCAGACGTCTCAATGGTTGCTACGCGCCTGTTATCTGAACTCCCCAGTCACCCTCTGTGTGAAACTTGCCATTCAGTGAATTCAAGCAGTTTCCCTGTCCACGGCTGATAAAAAAAAAAAAAAAGGATTATATTTAATACTAGTTCACATTTCTGTGCCCATAAGCATTTGTTCCCTGTGGTGTGTTTTTGAATCTGGAGAATCGGTGGGCTGCAGGTGATCAGGTTAGCGAGCGGGGTGTACCACAGTCTGATGCACTGTGACAGGTGAGGACTGGCTGCTTGGCCCAATCATCTGCACTTCAGCACTTTCTGACACCCCATGACGGAGTGTGTGTTTTGGGGGGCGCACACAAATTCACCTCCTAAAGCCCCAGTAACAGCTGCAATTCGTTACGCAGCGCACACAGCTGTCCCGGGAGGCGGCAGCTGGAAATTTTGGAGGGAAGTGGAACAAAAAAAAAAAACTAGAAACAGGAATCCCTCCAAATGAAAATACACCACCTCCAGCAGTGAATGCTGGGGCTTGCCCTGTGTGTGTGTGTGAGTGTGTGTGTGTGTGTGTGTGTGTGTACGTGTGTGCTTGTGGTGTGTATGTGTGTGTGTGTCTGTGTGTGTGCGTGTGTGTACGTGTGTGCTTGTGGTGTGTATGTGTGTGTGCGTGTGCATGCATAAGCATGTTTGTGTGAGTGTGTGTATGTGTGTGTGTGCATAGGTTTGTGTGTGTGTGTGTGTGTGTCTCTGTGTGTGTGTGTGTATGTGTGTGTGTGTGAGTGTGTGTGTGTGTATGTTTGTTTGTTTGGGGGGAGGGGGCGGGGCACGACCTGTCTCAACACCAGACTTGGTTTTTATTGCGCCCCGTAACTATCCAGACATGACTGACTAGCTCCCTACAAAGTCTCAGTGAAAAACAATCAAAAACCAGTCTCAGTGAAAACCAATCCTTCTGACGGAACAGAAGGTCTCAGCATTAGAGCAACGCAAACGACCGAGGTTGCGGTCGACCTGTGCAAATCTGAGTGATGAGAGGACGCGTACTGTCACGGTCTTGAGCGAGGCCGGCTTTTTTGCTGTCGAGACTAGGTCGGCCCGTACCTCGCTCCAGTAAAGACCCGGCAACTGTGGACTGTGAGCATGTGCTCTCTCAGCTGTGGGGGGGGGGTCACTACCCCTGAGTCCAGCTCCTGGTCCTCTCTGTGGTGTCCCGCCAAAAAGCAGTCTGAGCCCATGGGCTTACAGTGGCACCGTCTGGTCCATGCCATCACAAGGTTCAGTTTCTAATGAATGAGCTGACAGGACATTGGGTATGATTGCCAGTGTGCTTCTTTTTAAAATTATAGTTTTTTTAATAAATTATTATTACATTGAGTTGGATTACTTAGCAAAAGCTCTTCTCCAAAGGGACTTTGGATAGCTTACAGTTGAGACAGTTATGAGGTGGATTTGGTTCATAATTAGAGACAGTATTAAATTCTCTCCGGGATGTAACTGGGAGAGCAGTGTTTGGGGGCGGGCTGCAGTTCCTCTTCAAAATATTTAGCATGTTGGTTTGCGACGACAAGATTTACAATACCGTGAAAACTGCCCATTTGTTGTCCCCTCTGTGTGCGGGAGGAGGGTCGGCTTGTGACCATGTTCTGAACATGATTTATATCTGAACACATGGTACTGATACATCAGGAAAACAAACACACACACACACACAATCATACAATCACACACACACACGGTACTGCTACATCAGGAAAACAAACACACACACACACACACACACACACAATCATACAATCACACACACACACGGTACTGCTACATCAGGAAAACAAACACACACACACA
>JAOYSI010011092.1:0-10029 GCA_025775065.1 Hiodon alosoides | reverse complement strand
CAGTGTTGGACAAACTACGCTAACAGCCAAACAGTGTTGGACAAACTACGCTAACAGCCAAACAGTGTTGGACAAACAAAGCTAACAGCCAAACAGTGTTGGACAAACTAAGCTAACAGCCAGTGTTGGACAAACTAAACTAACAGCCAAACAGGAGGGGAGAGACCGAAGACGGAAACTCTGAAAGGACGGACGGCGATGCTGAGAACCAAGTACGTTTTGCAGATAAATCATTTTGTAGATAAATCATGTGCTACAAACTGCTTCCTGTGGAGTATCCATCAGGGTAATAAAAACCTCCATAAAAACTTCTCTTAAGCTCACACAAATGTCGACCATCATTGACTCCTTAATGGACTTATCTCGACGCTGGGGGCAATTAACATAAAAGAAAGACACTGGGGGGGGGGGGGCATACAGGCACATTAAAACCAGATAGGACCCAGTGGGGAGAACCGGAGAAATGAATATACACCTCAACCTCCTTCAGCGCCCCCTATTGGCACTCTCCTGAAAACACCTTTCTAATAGGCCTTACAGATAAAATAACCTTTTAATCATTAACGTGGTTTCTTATAATACAAAACAAATGCATTTTTTACCCAAATAATTTTCGTCTCTGTATGGAAACGATCTCACACTCTCCTCCATCACAGCAATGGGCTAGCTAACTACAGCCGGAGAAATCCCATCAGCCCTCTGTTAGCTCCATCCTCCTGACTCAGCAGCACGGAGGGAGATGGCGGGGCTCTGACGGGGCTGTCGCCGTCTTCGCCGTTAGGTAACTTCTCAACACATTCTCCAGGCTGCTGGACAGGAATTCTCATGTCGCCGGCCATTGGCACAGGGGCTGGAACACACGTATGCGCCCTATGAACTGTAGTTCGCTGGTCCGAATTCAGCTCGGGCCATCAGCCGATTGGGACCAGGAGAGCTCACCACCGGGGGGCGCACGATTGGCAGAGCACGCTGCCGGGGGGCGCGCGATTGGCCGGGCACGCCGCCGGGGGGCGCGCGATTGGCCGAGCACGCCGCCGGGGGGCGCGCGATTGGCCGAGCACGCCGCCGGGGGGCACGCGATTGGCAGAACACATCACCGGGGGTCACACGATTGGCAGAGCACCTTGCAGGGGAAGGTAAATCGACAGGCTTTCTCTCAGCTCCTCTCACGCCTGCAGCATTAATGAGAGGGACATGCATCTCCGACGACTGAGACCAGCCGTTCAGCCTCACTGCATGTAGTCAGCCTCACTAGTGGCAGGATTACTGGAAAAATAACTGGCGATTCCAAATGATATGGTCTTTTAAAGTACTGCAACTCGTCTTAGGAATAACTCTGAACAGATGCTCTGAGGAGTAAAGAAACATTTAAACAATTTATCAACACCGTTTGAAGTCTATTATATTAGTACAATTCAATATGTAAAAACGTTCAGTAAGAAAATCTGATTAAATCAACCCAGTGCACCCCCTCCCCTGTCCATATTCTAATAGAATCTATAAAAGCAGCACGGTTTAGTGTTGATGGATTCTGGAGGCCTTCACCACCACTACAGATCCCATCAGGTCGCACCATGAATTCAAAAACTCTGTGTGAATAACTTCCTCCTACTGTCAGTATGGCCTTTCCTTTGAACTCATTTCCACTTGTATCTCCTGGTTCTATTCATGGAGAAACAACCCCTCCGGTCCATTCTGTTGGTTCTTTAAAAAAAAAAAAAATAAAGAATTAAAGACGCCTAAACACAAAGACGGCTACGCTGACAAACAGGCCATCACAGAATGGCAGCGGTGTGATTCGCAGGGTAGGGCGGGGTTTTTGTGTGTGCGCGCATGGGTTTGAATGGATGTGTGTTCATGTGCGTATCTGCGAATTCATCCCGCCTCGCCGCTCTGTGTCTGACGGGTTAGGCTCTGGCGCACCACGACCCTGATCAGCGTTTATGTTAAATGAGCGGAGGCAGATCCGTTCCTGACTGTGGCTTTGCAGGGGCAATTACATCTGGAAGAATACTGCATCATAAAGAAAAGGTATGAAAAGTAAGAAAACCGTGGAGGGCCCATTACTCATAATGCTGCATGCGTGGCCCAAGATAAATGGCTTTAATACGACGGGAGGTTCCTTTGATTGGACGCAGCTGTGCGTGCCAGGAACGAGGCGCCTTCTTTCCCGTTCAGCGGTCGGGTGGGGGCTTGTGTTCTTAGAGGGCCCTTTTCCACAGCAGGAAAGGTTCCCACACAGCGTGGAAAGGAAGTAAGGTTCTCGCACAGTTTGAAAGGAAGCAGGGTTCCCACTGTCATTATCGTCCTGATAAGAAACACTGCGCGCGGAAGGGAGGGAGTAAGGTTATGTAAAGTAAAGGCGTAGTGAGGGGAAGATAACGCGCTGACGTAGCCAGAGTGTGATGTCAGAACCACAGAAGTGCATACCGATAGGCTCGGTAACACTCTCGACCTGGCACAGCAGAGAAACGCTCCGCTCCTGCCGCTGCATAAAACCCTCAGCTGTTATTTGGATTGGGGAGAATAGGAAAACCGCAAATCAAAAGGATTCTATTATAGCTTCCAGTTCAAAGTCCTGTAGCCATGAAAAAGAATTCCATCCATAATGATAGAAAAGGGGGGGGGGGGGGGGTGGAGAAAGGAAACCAATGATCATTAACTGTTCGCCTTTGCGATAACTCTGGGGTCCCTCTGTAATGATGAAAGATTACCTAAATTGTAACATTCTCAATAAACCTTGCTCCAAAATTACAAATGTCAGTTCGTATTTATCAACAGACCTTGACGTGATTATACACAAATTATCAAGCATTCAGAGTCAACTCCTCCACAGAAATGTTTGTAATTGCTGGCCAGATCCTCCACATAAATGTTTTTAATTGCTGGTCAGATTTGTTCACACATCACATTCCTCCGTATAACGAGCTCTACCTGTGCACACAATCCCATTGTATTGATTTACGTTCGAGATGTTTCTGAAAAATTTCCAATGGAAATGTGTGTTTCCAGCTCCACTCCAGATTCACCGCTCACGTGCACTGTTTTCCTAGCATCAGACTTTCTGGGCATTTTCAAAAGGACCATCGTTCTGAAATGTCCCAGTCCCAGTTGTGACTCTACAGCATTGTTGACCGTTCACGGCTACCGTTGTTCGTTCTCAGGAGCGTCGTTGACCATTCTCAGCAGTGTTGTTGATCGTTCTCAGGAGCGTCGTTGACCGTTCTCGGCTACCGTTGATCGTTCTCAGGAGCGTCGTTGACCGTTCTCGGCAGTGTCGTTGATCGTTCTCAGGAGCGTCGTTGATCGTTCTCAGGAGCGTCGTTGACCGTTCTCAGGAGCGTCGTTGACCGTTCTCGGCTACCGTTGATCGTTCTCAGGAGCGTCGTTGACCGTTCTCAGGAGCGTCGTTGACCGTTCTCGGCTACCGTTGATCGTTCTCAGGAGCGTCGTTGACCGTTCTCAGCTACCGTTGACCGTTCTCAGGAGCGTCGTTGATCGTTCTCAGGAGCATCGTTCTCAGGAGCATCGTTCTCAGGAGCATCGTTCTCAGGAGCATCGTTGCCCTTTCTCAGGAGCGTCGTTGACCGTTCTCGGCTACCGTTGACCGTTCTCAGGAGCGTCGTTGACCGTTCTCAGGAGCGTCGTTGACCGTTCTCGGCTACCGTTGAGCGTTCTCAGGAGCGTCGTTGAGCGTTCTCGGCTACCGTTGACCGTTCTCAGGAGCGTCGTTGCCCTTTCTCAGGAGCGTCGTTGACCGTTCTCGGCTACCGTTGACCGTTCTCAGGAGCGTCGTTGATCGTTCTCAGGAGCGTCGTTGACCGTTCTCGGCTACCGTTGACCGTTCTCAGGAGCGTCGTTGACCGTTCTCAGGAGCGTCGTTGACCGTTCTCGGGAGCGTCGTTGATCGTCCTCACACGCGCACACGCTCATGTGATGTGATTACACATGCACAGACACGTGCACACACACACACACACACACACAGTGACTCAATCAGGACCAGCCCTGCAGGTTTTTAAATGTCAGGAACTGAGAGTGCGGTGCAGACTGCTGCAGGACTAATGACCTGATGCCCGGTGGTGAGGAAGCAGCGATCCTGGGTCCAGAGGAGGCCCGGCGAGGCAGAGAGAAACCGCTTCTGTGAGCGGGAACAGCCCCGCTGGGTACCATGGCGCCGAGAACAGCTGCATGGTCATAAATAGCTCTCATAATCATAACACCAATTAATAATTCACAGTCAAGAATGAAGTGCTGTGAAATGGATAGTAATGTCAGGTACAGCTACACTCAGTCTGCTGTTAATGAGGCTCTGTTTGCAAAGACACTAGATCGTCTAGGCATCTGTTATATGGCCACTGTATCTGTTTTATACAGTTGTTTTACACTGGTTATACTCATGTTATAACTTTAATATTGTGCATTGCATTGTGTCATTTTAGAATCCTGTACAAAACAGAGCTATGCATAAAAATATGTGCAATAAATTACAAATATATTATCCAGTGCCATTCTTGTGTTTGCAAATCCACTAAAACGTCTTCTCTCCCTGATTCCAATGCATCTACAATCCAGCACATGAATAGAAAAGAGAAATGCAAACACACACACACTTTTACAAACTGACTGAAAATCTTGAATTTCCAAACCTTGAATAATCCGTAGCAGAAGTCAAATAAACCAGGCAGTTGTCCCGTAACACACGGCAACCTGCTGCCTAAGCCCCTCCCCTTCCCACACCAGCTGCCCACATGGCCACATCACAAGAAACGACTGCCAGAGAGAGAGAGAGATAGAGACAGGCAATGCATGGGAAGGTCAGAGGTCACAACCCTCTGGAGAAAATGTGGGGCGAGACGTCTGACAGCCAAGGAGAACTGCCACTCCAAAAAAAAAAAAAAACTTCTCTCTTAACCCGTACCACCTAACTGTTTTTCCTTCACTGTCCCACTCAGACACAGACTAGCCTTGGGTCCTGAGGGCCGGGATCAGGCCAGAAGCAGAGCTCTCAACAGGCGCTCTTCAACACCCGGATCTGACTGAGCATGTGCGATGAAGAGGTAAAGAGGACATCTACTGGAAGTCAAATCTCGCCCTGATTTCCAAGTAAGTCATGTCAAACGTTCTCCCATAATCCCCAGACACGCAATTAACTTCCCTTCTCTCTGCAATGTTTAAAACAAGTCCATCAGTAGTAAATGACAGTGATAAGTGATAAGCGCTGGAGATTTAGAAACCTCATTGACTTGGATGACAAGATTGACCCTTGGTCAGTAAGTCTCGCTGAGACAAGGCAAAACATTCTCACGTTGTCCTCCTGAGGGTTTGAGAGTGAGGTTCAGATTATCGTGTTCAGATCATGTTATTTACTGATTTGTAGCCTGGAAATGCCTAGCTGGGGTGAGTGGGAACCGGCAGGACATCTCACAACAACAATGCCCTGTTTAAAACTAGCCTTAGAGTCGGATCTGCACTGGTAATAAGGCGTGAAAGACGATCCTGTCCAATCCTTCCTGGCCGAGCGTGTAAGTTAAAATAAAACGCTTTTGGAAAACAAGCGTTAAGTACAAAACGTCCACATGAGCTTCTGTAGGAAAAACTACAAAACCATACGCTGGCCCCTTAAGGTCCACCGACCTAACGTCCGGTAAAGAGAGTAGGTTACCAAACAGGTGATCGATCACCAAGACCCAGAGTGTGAGTTTTCTGTCCTGGGATAAAGGCCTGATAAAGGCCCGTGTCATCATGATACAGCATGTGACTGAGACATATATGTCCAACCAATAGTCACCTGTATCTTTCTGTCCCCTCTCAGTGGTAAAATCGTGCTGAAACTGTATCTTTCTGTCCCCTCTCAGCGGTAAAATCGTGCTGAAACTGTATCTTTCTGTCCCCTCTCAGCGGTAAAATCGTGCTGAAACTGTATCTTTCTGTCCCCTCTCAGCGGTAAAATCGTGCTGAAACTGTATCTTTGATCCTATAAGCTACGAGTTTAAACACTATTCTTATTACAGCAGTTACGGTAGAAAACCAGACGCGCTCCAGTTAGAACGAAGGCCTACGCAGAGACATATGTGTCTGCCAATTACACTGTCGCTCATTTCCTCAGCAAACAGTTCAACACAGGGTTATGTAGCGTAAAGGATATTTAAGGTTGCTGAGGTGCACCTTGTACAGCGATGCAGCGCTTGCACCCTTCCTGGGATTTGAACCCACCCAGTCAAAATACCGGCTCCATATTCCCCGTGCCCACCGGCAGAACGGCACAACGATATGCTGGCGGTTATTAAATCATGCCTTATTGAGGGAAAGCCTATCAGGTATCCTCTACCCCTCCCTCAATGCCCCCGACACCACGTATTTACAGCCTGCTAGAGTTATTTTTGTAAATCTATGTCTGGGCCGAGGAGTTTGATTTAAACAGCGTTGCTTCCTCCTTGACATAATCAGCCCTTACACTCCTACCAATGCTAATCCATGCAGGGCAGAACAAGGCTAAGCTGTGCGGTTTGCTCCCAGTGTTGAGGAGCGAAGAAGCTACGTCTGGCGCTGGGGGTGGGGTGAGGGTGGGGGTGGGGGTAGAGGGTTGGCTCAGAGTAACAGACGGCCATGCAACTTTAGATAAAATGCGCCAGAGTTTTTTCCCAACGCATCCAGGGAAACCCGCGTCTTTTTCAGTTCAGAGCCCTGGTGATATTTTTGTTACTAGAGATACTCCTGCCCTTCCGTTTCCTAGCCAGCTGAGTGGAAACGCAACTCCATGAGTCATGGACAAATTCGTACACCCCCCACATTGTGATGCAGCGAAGCCACGACAGACAACGGTAGGACCTTCCTGAAAAACAAGGTGGTCTAACCTGAGAAGTCAGCTTCACACCCAAGCTTTCTGTACACTCGCTCAGTCACTTATTCATTAGGTACTCATTGTTTGTGGAAGGACTTGAGTTTAATTGCAGAAGAGACAGTGAGAGGAAATCAGAACGCACATCACATGGCTCCGTGATTGAAAGCACAGCCATTATACATTTAGCAACAGGCTGCATTGTGTCTAAAAGGCAGTGCCAGCAACATTACAGAGACAAACACACACACACACACACACACTCACACACTCACACTCACACTCTCACACACTCACACACACACTCACACTCACACACTTACACTCACACACACTCACACACACACTCACACGCACACACACACACTCACACACACACTCTCACACTCTCACACACACACCCACTCACACACTCACTCGCACACATTTACATTTGCATACGCATGGAATAACGTACACACACAAACTTGCCCAGATGCTCACACTCGCACACACATATGCACAAACCGACATGCTTACACAGACATACACACAAAAACACATACGTCCACACTTACTCTCACACGCGCATGCACACACACAGAAACACGTGTGTGCACACATACATACATACACATGTGCACACATACACACATGCATGACACTGTGGAAATAACTTCTCATCATGAAAATACATTTTTTGTATAAATGACTAAAATGGATGTAAAGGAATGAGACTGCATCTTGAATTTAAATGTGTGGAACTATTTAATGCAGAAGCAAGAATTAAGCGGGGATAATGTTTACAAAGTGCATATAAGAACATATTCATTTTCAAATACATGTGTCAATGGGTGTACTGTGTGTCCTGGACTCAAAACGTTCAACGGATTGTGCATTTCATTAAAAAAATAATAATCTTTTTTTCTTTTTCTTTTTTTAAAGCTATGCTTCCACGGTCCAGTCTATACATTAACAAGTAATAATCTGAATAACAACATGGTTTTTATTATGTTTTGTGCACCATAATCACATGTGAAGGTTACCTGATGAGCTTACCCTGTCAGTTTTCTCCCTAATTAAGTAGCCTTTAAAATGTTTTCCCCAAAGCCCTCTCACTGTCAGAACACAGTAGACATAGTTTTTTTCCCCTCCCTTCCTATGGAGAGCCAGCCATCAGAAGTCTCCAAACATTAAGAAGTGCAGAAACGGACGAAGTAAGTTGGTGGAGCAAATATGTCTATTCAGCTTAGTTTTGTACAAAAAGGGGGAAAAAATCTCTAATGAGAGAACGATTGCTCTGGTTCTCTGGCTATTGCTGAGGATACTCCCGTTCCATATGTCGGAGAATGACGCCACAGTCTCTGGTGAAAGGGAGGAACGTGAGCAGAAGAGATCGTAGAGGTGGGTTCATTCCCAAAAGTGTTAGCTGAGCTGTTTTTTTTTTGGTTCATTTACCAGCGCATTTTGTGGTTCCCTACAAGTTGAAAATGTGTTGATTAACAGGGAGCAGTTTTCCTGACATCTCACGGCATATAGCTATAGGTCATTATTAATTGTGATTACATCGTTTTATTATTCTTGAGCATAAATGTCTCTTTAGTTTTTCAATGTAAATGAATGTTTCTGTTCAATAATTAGCCGTTGTCATCATTTTATCCCTGATTATTAATTTCTTGTTGAGTAAATTAATTTTCTACCACTGAAACGTTGTCACTCAGTTAATAGATGGTGCTTTGCGAGAAACGCAGAGCAGAATAGACCGAACCAAAGTTACTGCTTTGTCTGCTTTAAATGAATTATTATTAAGAAAATCACTCTCTTGGTTGATGCACAGGAGGAAAGACATGAGTGTTAACTGCTCTTTGTTCCGCACCCTTTTTGTAGATTGACTTTACTTACGTTCAACAACTCGTTCAACAACTCCAGCTCATTACTGCTTATAATGCAGCTCCAGCTGGCTAGACTCACTAGTCTTAGCCAATTATATAGTCGATGCGTTTGTCTGAGAGGTGAGAATAAGAAGCTAATCCAGTGGGTTTTGGGTCTCGGACCATTTGGCCTAATTGTGCGATCTAATCTCCTTCCCATACTCATTGTGCACGTTGTCAACCTGAATACTATTGTATAATTTTATTTTCTGTAGTAGTAAAAATAATGTAGTAAAATCTGTAACATATTTGTAAAGGTGTAGCCAAAAGTTTTACTTTGCATTTGTTTTTTCTCAGTCAAGTTTCAGTCAATTTGGCATATATATATTTTAGTGAATACTGCCCCATAATACATATTCTGTCAGTGGCCCTCATGCTAAATGGGTTGAGAACCTCTGCTCCAATCCAAGATGCCTTCAAGCCACCAGTTAATTCACACCCACTCCAGCACACAGTTTACGCCACCACCTTGCTCTCCGGTCAGAATCAGCAATGACTTGAGGTGGAAGAAAACCTGTGAAACCCAGCTCATTGGGCTCGGTCTTCACTCAGACCAGCGTCTTCACCGTCTCATTTTTGTGGCTGACTGCGGCTCTTCACCAGCCATCTTACAGCTTTTGACCTCTCAGGCCTTGGTGTTGCTATCCTGCTGTTTGATGCCTTCAGTCTTGCCTCTGCATGGCTCCGCAACAAATATATCAATAATTTTCTTAGCTAATAATCTTTTATATGTTCAGGTGGTATGATTTATACGAGGGGCGCTGAAGGTCACGAGGGTCTCAGAGAAAGGCTGATTGAGTGCAGATGATTTTGGCGCTCTGCTCCACGACCTTCTCTCACTCTGCTCCATGACCTTCTCTCACTCTGCTCCACGGCCTTCTCTCACTCTGCTCCACGACCTTCTCTCACTCTGCTCCATGACCTTCTCTCACTCTGCTCCACGACCTTCTCTCACTCTGCTCCACGGCCTTCTCTCACTCTGCTCCACGACCTTCTCTCACTCTGCTCCACGACCTTCTCTCACTCTGCTGCACGACCTTCTCTCACTCTGCTCCACGACCTTCTCTCACTCTGCTGCACGACCTTCTCTCACTCTGCTGCACGACCTTCTCTCACTCTGATACACAACCTTCTCTCACTCTGATCCACGACCTTCTCTCACTCTACTGCACAACCTTCTCTCACTCTGCTGCACGACCTTCTCTCACTCTGCTCCACGACATTCTCTCACTCTGCTCCATGACCTTCTATCACTCTGCTCCAAGACCTTCTCTCACT
>JAOYSI010011091.1:0-10029 GCA_025775065.1 Hiodon alosoides | reverse complement strand
CCCCCCCCCCCCCCCCCCCCCCCCCCCCCCCCCCCGGCTGGGTTGGTCACTTTCGCAGAGATTAACAGAAGAGGCTGAGAATGCTTAAAAGCTTTCTTCCATTGTATCTACATAAATCCTCACTTAGGAGTCTCTGGGCCACTTCCTCTGTAGAGTAAAGGGTGTGCAGTGTGTTTTATATAGGACTTCTTGGGCTTACCCCTTCCTAATGGTGTATATAATTCTGGTGCCCTGAAGGCATGCTTTCAGGAAATCTTTGGCCTGAGGTAATCGGGAGAGAAGGCACTTTTATGGCCTTGATTATTCTATTGGTTCAAAAAACTGGAAGGAGATAATATCGTCTGGATTAGGAAAAGAAAAAGTCCATTAATTATCAATGAATCGGGGTCGGACGGAGGCGGAGTGTTGTTAAAGAACGGGAAAGCCTCGTGCGCTAAAACACAGCGCACAAAGAAAAACCTTACAGCCAGAAATGTTTTCCTTGGCTTTTTATTATCATTTAATATCCTATATGATTAATTGCTTTGTTGCTGAAAAATTATGATTATAAAAAATAGGGGCCTTTTTTGATGTCTGATAGGGATTTTCCTGTGAGAGGTGTGTGGAGTGCAGCTAATAATTTGGGTAATGTTGTGCTTTTAAAAATAGTGATATATGAAAATGGTTTCATAATGGTGTCTTCCTTTCATAAACACACAAAGCCTTCTCTTTTTGACCAGTTCTGTCTAAATGCACTTACTGAGGCCTTATTGATGACCATATGTGGTATTGTTCATAAAAAAAAAAGTTTCTTTATTACTATCTTTAAGTCGTTAAAGATAGTTTAGCATTACAATGTCAAAAAAAGTTGAATCCCCAATTTTCCTGTCTGATAGAAAGTTGATTGAAACACAATAATGAATAAAAGTAAATTTCTAAAGACTATTAGCAACTCTCCAGTTCTTTGTGTTCTTTAAAACCTTGTTACTAGGAGGCTGGGGCAAATTTTCTTTTACACTTTGTTTTCCAGTTTTGTGGAAATATTGAAAAAATGCATACAATGATTTGATTCCAACGTTTTTGACATTTCCGAACCTCCATGGCGTTCAAGATTCTATGGAAGCGAGCCCCTTCAGGGCCACAAAGCGTCTGAACTCACTCACTGTCCTGCGTTCACACAGGCGACGGCTTGGACAACAGCGTGGCGTCGCCCAGCACAGGCGACGACGATGACCCGGACAAGGAGAAAAAGCGAAACAAGAAGCGTGGGATCTTCCCCAAGGTGGCAACCAACATCATGCGGGCCTGGCTATTTCAGCACCTGACGGTGAGTGCCGCGTTCTCCCGGCTCCGGAGTCGGAACAGTGCTGCCAAACTGCGCTGTTTTCACATTCCCGGGAGAGTGCCAATCCAGTTTAAAGCCAGATAAATCTACCTTTGGGCATAGATATTATAGATCAGCATTATCCAACCAAGGCCTAATTACTCCCCAGACTCCAGGATTTCCCCCTAACTTCACAAAACGCGGAAAGGCCGTGATTTTTATCTGACAGTTAGAATAATGTGCAGATAAGCGCAGTGCACCAGGGGAACACATTAGCAGCATGCCACCAAACCCTTATCGCTTGATCACAGCAACGCGAGTAACCACATCAAAGGCACCAGGCAGCCTGGTTCTGCGACAGCGCGTCTCTGTCACTGTCCCCACCTGCAACGGGGAGAGAGAAGTTCAGTTCCCGTTTCTCCAGCCATAAATTACGTTAAAGTGACATAATAAGTAGCCCTTTACTGTCATATTTCGAAAGGAATTACTTCCAAAAGCACAGAGCGGGGCAATGTGGCTTATTATCTTCTCAAATCTATAAAAAAAACAAATTGAGTACATCTCCCTGGTCATGGTGTTTTTAAACATGGCTTTGAAACCTTATCTCGGTTAGGAGACGGTTCCGGGTATGCAGCATAATTAAATATATGATTGTTCAGATAGCTGTTGAGTGTGGACACGCCTCTTCGTTATGCTTTTTCTGTGAAGACATCGTAAAGCGGAGGACAGGATCGGTTTGTACTGTTTTAAATGTGGATTTGTGTGCCAGAAGGTTCCAGACCTTGATTACTTTGGTAATGTTATATCTGCAATCTCAGAGGCTGCTGTCCTGATCACATGCTTTCTCTGAGGAAGAGATAAGGCGTTTCCCCTTACCACGAGTGCCGTTCCGCGGCACAGAGGTATAAACGGAGTCCGATCTGCCCTTGGATGAGTATCAAGGCCCTTGAAACTTGCGAGAGGTTTTCAGCAAAAGGGGAACTTGTTGTTTTCTTTCCGTGAGGCCTCTGCAGTGTTGGAGCCAGTGTAAAATGTGTGCCAAACCGGCAGTGCTCTGCCCCAGCACCCAACCCCCCACGAGGGTCTCCGAAGAGAGGTGTCTGGATTGACTCTCACTTACAGGAAAGACATATGTTGCACTCTGAGAGGGCGGCGGATAATGTATGCAGGGATGTTTTCCTCGGCCTGTCTCCTCCCTTTGCTCGGACGTGATTAGTCATTCATGCAGAAAGGCATTAATTATGCACTACAACATTCGCTGTTGTTGATTAGCATCTCGGGTGGTGGGGAGAAAAGGCAGGAGTTGTGATTCCCCTTCGGAGGGGCGAGCGCGAGGGATTGAGGTGTAGGACGAGCGACGGGGAAGGTGGGACTCCTGACAAGCTGTCCCACCGTGGCGGGGGGGGGGCGCTATTGTCCAAACGCGAGGGGAAGCGAATTAGGAGCTCTCGGGGGGTCTAGCCAGCACCGGAGGCAGAACCGGGAAGGCCCGCGGAGGGTGAGGGAGCGGGGCGTAGGATAGCGTAGCGCCAATCGCTGAGCTTCTGCCGGGTCGGAAAGCAGAACTTCCGCTGCACCGTTATTTAACCGTAAAGAAGTCCGAATGAGAACTCTCATCAGCCCCTCTCTCCGTCTCAAAATGTGGGCTACAGGAATCCATTTTGTCCACGGTGTGCGGGCTCCTAGGACAGGGCTAGTGTTTGTGAGGAGCGTTCTGTCCACCTTCGCTATGACGCCGCTTCATGAAGACCTATGAGAACAGTAGACTGGAGAATTTGCCACGGGCTTCTTAACAGCGATTTTAACGTGTAATCGCCAAAAAACCAAAGAAAACTAAAGTTTTTGCTGTGCGGTGATGAACAATGAAAGATGAATTATTACAGATCGCGTTAGCGTTTCCTTCGGTCGGTGGTTGTTGTGTACGGAACAAGGCACAAACAAGAACATAATAGCATAAAAGGGTGTTTTATGGGCCAGGAAATTGCCAGTTCCAACGCTTTGAAATAAACTTGCGGTGAATCAGAATAAAGCTATTTCTTTCTTATTTTCTATCCTTTCCACTTTGTGTCTGTTTATACACAGTGTGTGTGTGTGTGTGTGTGTGTGTGTGTGTGTGTGTGTGTGTGTGTGTGTGTGTATATGTGTGTGTGAGAGAGACACAGAGAGAGGGAGTGTGTGTGTGTGTGTGTGTATATGTGTGTGTGAGAGAGAGACAGAGAGAGGGAGTGTGTGTGTGTGTGTGTGTGTATACAGTATGTGTGTGTGTGTGTATGGGTGTGTGTGTGTGCGTGTATATATATATATATATATATATCCCTCTCCATGGTGGGGGAAATAATGTCAGCCAACTTTGTTTTCTCTCTCTTTTTTGCCTGTAATTGCAGGCTTTTTTTCTTTTTCCTTTTTTTTCCCCCAGAGTTCCGCTCCTCCTCACCAACGGTATTTTCTTGTCTAATTGAACAAGAAATGAGTAGTAAATGAAAGTCATTGGCCGAAACCCCACTGAGCCTGTGGTTTGCACCGGGCTCCCCAATGAAAAGGCAATTTGTGAAATTATGTGATAGAATAATTAGATGAAACCCAGGCCTTAAGATTGTTGCCATGAAGACATTGCAAGGTTTAGGCTTGGAACAACAGATTATTACCCTGGCTGGCTACCTTTATTTGTACGCAGCATGTAATGCATCTGAGAGGGTAGACCCAATCAGAGTCCATAAAAGTCAACCACAGTATAAATTTTTTTTATTTTTATTTTTTTTTTTTATTTTTTTTTTTATACTGCACTTAAATAGTTTTTTTAGAAATCTCCGTTAATGCAATTAGTGGGTAATTAACCACCCTCTGCACCCAAGGAACAACCCGGGGACTATTATCTTTCCTGGAAGCATGTTTAACGTAACTCCGCGGATCAGCACGTTGAAGAAAAACACTCGCCGCCGGGTGCCGGTCGAGATCACCTTGGTGGAAGGTCTGTCTTTTGCGGTCCCAGCGGTTTGCTGGTTCTTCCAGGGGAGCGGGTGGCACGGGCCTGGTGACGCCTGGTTGATTTCAGGAGGCGAAGCTACATATGTTCAGCACATGATCCAGCATTGGCGTAATACTGGAAAGGCACAGTGAGGTTTGAAACCGTGAAAGGAGTGGGTTTTTCAGCTTTGCCTTACAGTAATGCTTTTGGTGAGCGGTAACCCCGCGTTTCGTAGGCATGGAGAACATCTGGTACTGAACACATTTACCTCCTTTAACAAATATAGCCATTTTTTTTAATGAATGTTTTTTTTTCCTGATTCGATTACCTCATGTTATTGAATATTAGCAGTACAGATTGCCACAGTGTGTGGACAAGGAACGCGTTGAAGTGTTAACGTCTCTGACAATGGCCTATGTATGTGTGTGTGTGTGTGTGTGTGTGTGTGTCTGTGTGTGTATGTAAGTACGTGTGTGTGTATGTGTGTATCTGTGTATGTATGTGTGTATCTGTGATCTGGAAATGGAGCTCGGAGAGATGAGCAGACGAATTAACCATTGCTCCTTTGTGAAGAATGGCCCGTCTGAGGAAAAGTGTTTCTTAGAAGAGGACATTTCAGTTTGGATTAAGTTACCACACGATGTTTGGTTATGACGTCATTCCGTGACCTAAAGATTCCACACATAATGCCACAACCCGTCCATCCTAACCAGCCACAAAATTGAGAAAGAGTATAATTCTAAAACGCGTGTAGCCTTCTGCGAACAATGATTCATTCATTACAGATAGCTGAGCAGCAGGGAATTATTTACAACAGTGCTCACAAACGACTGACTGCTTGCTGTTTTGGGAAAGTAAATGTCCGTAGGTGACATTTAGGAACTAGCTACACATTTTCCATCACTTATATGTGTCAAAACCGTCATCCCCTGCCCTTCACAGTTTTTCATGAGGGTTAAAAAGACACAAAGAACTACACTGCTTTCTTACGCTTGTGTTAGAAGCATCTAAACTCTGCTCTGTCGGTAAAGGAGCTCGCCGCGATCTGAACTCTGCAGGTTTGGATGCAGATTATTTTGTCGTTTTCTGGTTGTGTCTGAGAGTGATGGCGGCTAACCGTTAGCAGAGCACTGGCCAGGCTGAGCTCCTCTGGGCCCAGCAGAAACCGGGTCGGACCTCTTCACTCTCCCAGTGCCATCTGTAGGTTCTAAGCCTGTTTTGGGTTGGAGGAGACGGGTCGGACCTCTTCACTCTCCCAGTGCCATCTGTAGGTTCTAAGCCTGTTTTGGGTTGGAGGAGACGGGTCGGACCTCTTCACTCTCCCAGTGCCATCTGTAGGTTCTAAGCCTGTTTTGGGTTGGAGGAGACGGGTGTCTGCTAGCAGGATTGTCTCAGATATTCGGTGATTCTCGTCCTTTCTGATTCCCAGCTTTTATGGGGCGTCTTTGTGATATCACAACGGTGAGTTCCAGTCACTTGGTCTCTGTAGTTGAGTCTTTATTTCCCTTGTTTGATCAGCACAGTAAACACGTGTAAAGACCTTTTTTGTCAGAATTTGTTAACGATTTTAGTGATAGCTGTCCACTGTGTCACACTGTGGATTTCTGGGTCTTTATGGTGAAGTTTCTCACTGAATTGTAATGTAATAATACTGTTCATTTTCATTTCATTTACTTGGGATAGGATAGGATACCACGAGGACCTACTAAAGTGAAACTATAACTGAAAAAGTAAAAATTAAATGAAAACAAATTATTTGTCCTTTTCTCCAGAGGCATTTAATAATAGAAAGGAATCTGAGAAAGGAAAAATTCTGAATGAAAATGGCGACCCTATCTTTGGTGCTTGAAGTTCCTCATGTTGGCCGATGTCTTTGGTGCTTACATAGCTTTAGTCCAACACGGCTAAGTGTTGGCACCACCTTGTCGGTTAGATTCTGTCCGGCTCCATTACTATGGCGAGAGTGTACCGGGTTGGATGTTATCGACCTTGGCGGTCAGTACTGGGCGGAGGTTTAAGTGCCATGGATCTGGGCCGACAGATGCCGCCCGTGGCGCTGCCCAGTTTGACGTCCGGGGCTATGCAGAGCGCTTACCGCTGACAGCTGACTCGTCTTTCTGCGCGTCCGGGCGCGGGATATCCCGTCACCTCCGAGACTTGACTAGTGCTTACCTCGCAGACGTCTCCAAGACACACTTCTCTGGAGTCGCACAGGCATGGTAGCAGTTAGCGGGACTCCTGCCGGAACGACCTTGTCCAAAAATTGCCCCGGCCATTAGGGGCCAAAGGTCAACCAGGCTTCAGATTCCATTAGTCACCGGTTGTTTATTGCCGGAGCCCTTGGATGTCAGCGCGCTGGTCACCCATGGCAACCCGGCCGCGCCAATCCGCCACGGGCCTGGCAGGGAGCCTGCTTCTTGCGCGTCCTCAAGTCGCACTTTTAACTCAGTTCATTTCAGTCTCGTGGGACTTGGAGCGGGGGGGAAACCCGCCCAAATCACTACCTACTGAAGCACTCCCGCTTGAAGCGCCCCAGCATGGCCCCAGCTCTCTATGCTCGTATTGTCTTTACATCTATTCATGTATGACAAGAGAAGAAGCCCATTCAAATTCATATTTGTAAATTCAATTTAGCAGCCTTCGGTCTCTGATTATTTCTTAATTTTGTCTGAGCAGCAGTTAGAATCAGAGGCGCCGCGAAATGAAAAGCTATGGTGAGTTACACATGGCACGTATCAAAAGGATACTCTGCCCCAGCCTGACTGTGACTGAAAATATCGCTCTATTTTGGGCTGTGTGCGTTTCTTTGTCTTTAGTTTCCTTCTTTTCTCCTCACAGTCATCCCATTCTAAAACTTTAGCCTGTTTTTATTAGCCTCCTTTTTTTGTGTTTATTTTCGTGTTTGCACGAGCAACTGAGGAACATTTGGGAGCAATGCGCGGGCGGGCGCTTATTCCCCAAGTCCGAAAGGAGGCAGCTGAGCCAATTTATCTGCTGGCGTCCCGTCGAGTGGAGATGTGCCCCCCTGGTCCCGCACCTTGTAGTGAAAACATCATCAATTACCGTCCTGACATGCCCTGGGGACCCACAGCATTCCCTTCTCTGGGGCTCGTCTTTGTGGGCCGAGGAACGGAGGCGGCCTGTGGCTGCATTCATCATGGGCCATCCCCCGCACGCTGACAGGCTAAACGGCTAAACGGCTAGCGTGGCGCTACCTCGAAGAGTGAACTCCGAGCGGAGGGGATTGGCAGACGGCAGATTGCTGCGGGGGGGGGGGGGGCCCCACTGCCGCGTCTGACGCGCCCAGACGTTTGTAAAGCCCATCTGGGAGATGATTGATGGCGCAGGATGTGCCTGTCCGCCACCCTAACTGCGGACCTCCACCAATGAGATGAGGTGGCTCTCCGAGATCACCGTTCCTGTGCGCGCGTGACGGAAAAGAGCTGTTGTTTCTCTCGCGCTCCCTCTCTCTCTTCCTTCCGCCTTGTTTGCTTGTCTTCAGTGTGCCTGAAGGGCATTTAAACTTTAATTCACGTAAACTTTGAAACTTTGAACCGCTCCAGAAGAGCGGACCCCCCCCATATTCAGCCACACGTGCCTGGAAGCGGCCAGCCTGTTCAGTTAGAATGTGAGTAATTTACCCACCACGGGTCGGTCAAGCCCCTTGGAAAGACATCAGTTTGGCTGGTTTTAGTAAACTCTGTGGTTGATGGCACAACCGTGTTCTGTGGTAATTCTGCGGTGTCCAGCGACGGTGTTAACACACTCGCATAACCTGGTTGACTAGGAGTATTTAATTAGCAAATTTGTATGAAGCCAGAGTTGACGATAGCCTTTGCAGTAATCGGTGAGACACTTCAATATCCAGAAGGTCTCACACTGCTCTGATGGCTTTTTTTGTTGTTTAAAATGAGTCTCTTTTTTCTGTGCTGGTTCTTAGGCAGTCCAGATCCTCATCGATTCCAGTCCAGATTTTTGTCAATATCCTGTCGGTTCGAGTTGTAGTGCATAGGGCCTCCTGGAGTTGGAGTGAACAGCTGGTGTAGGTAGGACCAGCTTTGTCACCTGTACAGATAAATCCGGCTGTGACATCGCTGGGCCCAACAGGATGAAGGACAACCCCATCGAACCTTGGGCCTGGGGCCTGTCAGGGGGTAGGTTGCTAATGTTATATAATCGCCAGAATCAGAAGCGGCCGGGGTGGAGTTTTCTGTGAGTAGCCTTTGCCCCGCCTCTGCCCGCCTTTGCCCCGCCTCCGCAGCTGGGCAGCCATAGCAACAGAGGGATGCAGCTGCCCAACTTGCCCTCCACTGGATCAATCTACAGTAAACCTGACTGTCCTCTTTGGTTGTAGTCTGTGCTAAACCTGGCTGAAAGAAGCCACATTTGTAGCCTGACGCGTGGTTTCAGCGTGGCTTAAACCTGTTTGTCAGCCTGTGTTTATTGTAGGTCTCTTACTTCACTGTGCTGGAATTTTGCTGAGAGCGTGCTGTAAGCTGCATTATTCCTGACTCCATCCCGATGCTGCCTGTTGTAGGCATCTCAGTATACTCCGTTTGTCGCAGCTGCTGTCTGTTTCACTCTTCCAGCCGCTGCTTCACTGATTGTACGGCACCAGTTGTCTTCTGATAAATGTGCCTGTTTGCAGAATGAGTTGAGCTGGTCCTGCTTGTGATCGCCACCGTGCAGCTTCAGACCGTACCATCATTTCTCATTTGGAAGGAAAACGATGAGGAACGATGAGATCATTTTAAAGCTTTGCGACGTCGCTTTAAGAGTGGAGAAAGCCCGCTCTGGCCACAGCACACCGTTAAGTCGGTTTGTTTTTCAAGTGGCCAGACATCAACACTAACATGACTGACAAATGGAGAGCTGAATGATTTTATGCCATCATGCGCGAGCTGTTAAAATAGCTTAATGGGTCTGGCACTCTGGTTCTGAAGCCCATTTGCTTTGCCTGCCATTGATTTCTCCCTCTGCACTTGGCGCTGAATAACCCGCTGCTAGGTGGAGTTGGGCTTCAGTCACTTCTACAGGGCAGCAGAGGCAGACGCGAAACTGGGGGTCAGTGCTGATCCGGCGGGTGTGGGCCGGATCCTCTCACAGGTGTGGGCCAGTGTGGGGCGGTGTGGGCAGGTGTGGGCCAGGTGCTCTCGCAGGTGTGGGCCGGATCCTCTCGCAGGTGTGGGCCAGTTCCTCTCACAGGTGTAAGCACGATTGCTTTGCGAGCGCCGCACGGCCCAATACGCCTGGCGTTTTCAATGGGTCGTCTGTGGTACTGGGGTCCGTTCCGTTGGGTTTTGGACAGGTTGTGCGAGCCCCTGTTTATCTCTCTTTCATGGTAAGGGTTTGCCTTGCGCTTCGATGGCTTCTGAATACTTCTGCAGCAGTGCTGGGGCAGAGGACAACGACTGGATGAAGGTTTGGCTCACTTGTTTGTTACAACAGATTGAGTCATTGATTTCTAAAAGCAGTTCTCTGATGGGGGAGCACTCCTCTCTGCTTGGTGTGTGGGGGAGAGAGAGAGAGGGTGGAGAGAGAGAGGGTGGAGAGAGAGAGAGGGTGGAGAGAGAGAGAGAGGGAGAGAGAGAGAGGGGAGAGAGAGAGAGGGAGAGGGAGAGAGACAGAGGGTGGAGAGAGAGCGGGAGAGAGAGAGAGAGCGGGTGGAGAGAGAGAGAGGGTGGTGTCTGGGTTATGCTCTCCAGTGTCAGTAAACCGGAGAGTAAAAACACAGATAGGAGAATGTCTGGGTTATGCTCTC
>JAOYSI010011089.1:0-10030 GCA_025775065.1 Hiodon alosoides | reverse complement strand
TTATTATTATTATTATTATTATTATTATTATTATTATTATTAATAATAATAATAATAATAATAATAATAATAATAATTAATAATAATAATATTACAATTTCCAAGTCATTAAGTTGATTGTAAAAAATATACTTGGTACTGCCATGATTCGGTGAATACCCTTAAGGAAATTAACTTAAATACCCAGCATTTAGTTTTAACTTGTCTAAAACTGGAACGTGCTGGGGTTTTTAGCCCCAGTCATTGAGTGGGTTGGCTGAACATCCCTTCCGAACACCAGGTCCAATAAGTCTTGTGAGTTTTCAGTAGTCCGATGTTTTGCACCTTGATACTTGAAGTCTTTTTAACAAGTGAATTTCCAAAGTGGACAGACTGTGGTGAAGAATACACCTGGTTATTTCCCTTTATTCTTGCACCTTTTAGACATACAACTTTAACTGTCGATGAAGTAGACCAACATTGTTACTGCAAACGCATACCTCCTTATATTCTAGTGGTGTTCCGACGGCTGTTTGATCCCTTGCCAGTGGTGTGTTGTGGGATGTCTTATGAAAAGAAACATAGTTTCTGAATATATAATCTTATTTCAGGTTTATATTTGTTAGTGTATGACTTCTCCTCCCTGGGGTATTCCCAGGTCGTCTCAAATCCAAGTACAGGCCATACATCCTGCCCAGTTTCTATGATCAACTGAAGAAAAAAGGTGTACCTGGATATAGGCATAGTTTGCAGAGACATATAAACCAAAGATAAATATTTTGACCTAATAAGAGATGTAATTTGATCCATACTGCACACTGATTTCATTCCCACCTTCCTTAATTTCATTAATCCATCCTTTGATTTATAGTTAATAACATGGTCGTTATGCCGGGCTCTCGCACTCTATCTATATACTATTTCAACCCACAAAAAGACAATATTCAATGTGAGAAATGTTCAAAAAGTCTGACTTTCACAGTACTGTATTTTGAATAACCCAGGACAAACATGATCATAAATAATCACAATGGAACGTATCACTAAAGCAAATCGCTTAAATCTTTTGCACATCTCATAACTGTGTTGTACTTGCTTTGCACCATTTTAGAGCAATTTAGGGACACGTCATAGAAATGTACTGGTGTATTAGTCACACTGCTTTCTCAATAGCACACAGGGAATCAAAATGTTCATACTTGGCTAATTGTCCCATCTCACCCTGACCACATTTTTGTGCGTTTCCGTCTCATTTATCCAACTTCCTCACATCTCTGTCTCTTCCTTTCTCCCCGTCCCCGTCCCCCTCCCGAGCAGCGGCAGTCGCTCGTCGAAGACCTTCAAGCCCAAGAAGAACATCCCTGAGGGCTCGCACCAGTATGAGCTGCTTAAGCATGCGGAGGCCACCCTGGGCAGTGGGAACCTTCGCCAGGCCGTCATGTTGCCCGAAGGAGAGGACCTCAATGAGTGGATTGCTGTCAATAGTAAGTCTGTGACTTGAGCAGGAGTGGGCGGAGGAGGAGGAAGCGGGACACACATCTCCATTTCACTTCTTGTTCTTACTTTTTATATTACTTACATTTAACTTATATTTTGTACCGCAACGTGGAAAATTGAATTTAGGTGTAACGTAAGCATAAGAAGGTAAATGTGGAATGGGTTTCAGCTGAGGGCCTCTGGTGTGTGGATATTGTGTACGATGAAGCCTTGCTTTTTTTTTTGTTTAGCCGTGGACTTCTTTAACCAGATCAACATGCTGTACGGCACCATCACTGAGTTCTGCACTGAGATCAATTGTGCTGTGATGTCTGCTGGACCCAGGTAGGTCAGAGACCCACCTTTTTTTTTTCCTTCAGCGTTTCATTAAATGGAAGATACTTTGACTGAGTTATTGCCGACACTTGCCTTTCCAGTTTTTAAGAATGTGAACTACGTAGTTACTTTGCTCAGGCCTGTCTTGTGGCGCAAGCACTGAAGTCTGCTTTAGCAATTACTTCCTCTATTTCCCCTGGGTTCTACAACTTTATTTTTATCCTGTAATCTGAAGGAAGAGGCCCTGGCCAACTTCCTTAACCATTTCAAAAAGCACACGTCTGATTTAAAGGAGTTGAACAACTTGGGGCTGCACGATTATTTTGATCAATATTGAAATCATGATTGTTGATCTTGAGTCTTCGTTGATTTTAGGGACAACATATTTTTATTGCACTTTCACATTTAAATAAACAGACCACTGCTTTCACTTCCATGTTGTGCTAAATTCCTGCTAATGCACACATCTTTCCATTAACATAAGACTGGTCCTTAAAGTGCATCATCTCCTAGAAGCAAAATATAAATAAAATTGTACCCAATAGGGTGTGCGTGTGCGTGCGCGTGCGTGCGCGCAGCCAAATCGCCCCCTGGTTGCTGGCTGTTTTTAAAAAAGGCTATCGAAATAAATTTGATTTGAGTTTTCTATGAGCGGAGCAGGCATTTTAAATGTCAATATCGCAGTCGATCATGTTCATTGTAAGCCAAAATAGTAATCGAGATCAATATTCGATTAATTGTGCAGCCCTAGAACAACGTTTTCAAAAGTGTGACGATATCTGCTTACTACAAAGTATTAAAATACAATCTTTGTATCTGACTTTTTAGCAAGTTCTGTACTGTTTTTATGTTTTTAATTTAGCTTTCGTTTTATAGAAATAACAGAGAACAAGGCTTCTGGCTTTGCACTGTTTCATCTTGTTCATGGTTTTGGTAAGGTGAATTTGGGTCACATGGAGATTTCTGGCTTGGGGTTGTGGTTGCAACAGGCGTCTGCTAACATACTGGTTGCATACCCTCCATCTCTCATTAGCAACTGGTAGTGCTCTGCAAGTACTCATTAAAAACTGACCTTCTTTGCTGCTTACAATGAAAGCTAAGTGAAAACGATGTAATCAAAATTTTAAATTGGGTTTTAGACAAGTAGACATGAAAAGCCTGTGTATGTGGGGAGTTTTGCATGGGATCAGTCATCCGTTACAAAAGAATAGGCTCTACTGCTTTGCCCTCAACTGAACTCAGCCCAGTGCTTTCTTCATCACTTCAGGTCAGATACCGAGTTGTTGTTAGCTGTTATTACTCGTGTGCAGTTTTTTCCCCCACATGTTTTAATGAGGTTTTTTCAGCCTAATTAATGTTAAACCGTAAGCTCCCCAGACCATTACAGTGTAACTGTGATCCACCTTCAGTGGCGCTACTTCTCTCCGTTCTCCATCTCTCAACTTTCCGGCGTGCTGTCTTGACATTTTTTTGCACCTCATAAGCAGATTGCCAACCGTCAAAAATCCCTTAAAATGGTAGAACCAGGCTTAGGTGTGTCAGTCTGACAGGGCTGCCCATACCTACTGTTACTTATAATGTTTAATTAAGGGAAGCTTTGGGGAAAAATATCTCACAGAGCTTGACTGTAGATATAAAAGTCCAAAATTGACTTATCCATTTCCAATTAGGGTGGGACCAAATCAAAGCTTTGAAAACCCACTAATCACATTTAATGCTATTTTATTTAATACTTTTTATGAGTTGAATCACAAACTAGATAAAAGAAAATTCTATTAAATATAGTTATGTAAAGTGTAAAGTTTTGTAAATATTAATCAGGTCCTGGTCATGTAACGTATTTAGTTTGAGTATGTGAAAGGACTGTTTGCTGGGGCTTTTAAAATTGTAATCCAAACAAGTAGATGGTTGACTGCATCTGGATGTGTAAATGTTTCTAGGCATATGTGCACAGTGACCTCTGAATGGGACTGTACAGCCAACCATCATGTCGTCCTGAAATTAAACTATGAACCAAGAAGTGCTTTTATTTCCAGAGAGAACCCATCATTCACCTCTCCTTCTCTCAGGTATGAATATCACTGGGCTGATGGGACAAACATCAAGAAACCCATCAAGTGTTCTGCGCCCAAGTACATTGACTACCTTATGACCTGGGTGCAGGACCAGCTGGATGACGAGACGCTCTTTCCCTCCAAGATTGGTCAGTATGGGGCAGTCTGAAATGTTTCTCTTTCCCCCCACAGATAACCAGTGTTTACATTTACATTTAGCAGACATCATTTAGTTATGTGAGCTACCATGCCCTATTGAGAAGTAGGTACAAAGACCAGGGATACTAAGGAGATAGATTAGATAGAGATATCTAATCTATCTAATCTATCTAAATGATAAACAAGCAATATAGTCAAGACCAAGAACAAATTCAAAGGATTAGCAGTCAGTTCCTAGAGGGCGATTCAGGATTGTTGTGTAAGGTTTTGTCAGAGGAGTTGAGTTTTCAGTTTCCTTTTGAAGGCAGGAGGCGCTTCTGATCGTCTGACGGCAGGTCGTTCCATTTGGGTGCAAGTGATGAAAAAAGTTGACTGGTTGACGTTCGATTCCGCAGAGAAGGGACCTGTGAGTGTTCGGCTGTGGCAGGTTACAAGAGTCTGGTGGGGATGTAAGGTTAGATGAGTGTGCAGAGGTAGCCAGGAACTGATTCGGTAGTTGCTTGGTGGGTGAGGGTGAGGATCTTGTGGCAAATCCTAGCTGCAACATGGAGCCAGTGGCGTTTAATGAGGAGAGGAATAGCACAGGTGAATTTCCATTGGTCAAAGACTATCCGGGCAGCAGCGTTGAGTCAAGGAATCTGGCAGGCTACCTAGGAGTAAATTGCAATAGTCTAGACGGGAGATGATCTGTGCCTGGGTCACAAGCTGAGTTGATTGCTCTGTGAGGAATGGACAGATGTTACTGGGACATCGTAGTAGACATTCTGAAGGCAGGTGGTGATGTGAGGGATTGTCTCTGATCTGTGAAAAGAGGACCGAGAGGAATAGTGTCATCAGCATAACTGTGATGAGAGAATCTGTGAGCAGAGATTTCTCTAGGGATTTCCTGTATAAGGAGAAGAGGGGGTCCTAGTACTGAGCCTTGGGCCACTTCTTTGGTAAGGTAGTGCGGGGCAGAGACAGGGTCTCTCCAGGAAACCTGGTATGAGCAACCAGACAGATGATAAGCAAAAAGAAGTTGCATTCTCGTGACCTCAAAAGTGATACGAACTCAATCTGAAAAATTTACATGTCCTTGTCACCAGTGTAATAACGATCGTGCAGATGTGCCTTCTCTCTCACAAGCAAACCCTTTAAGATTACAAAATGTTACATCTCCCTCATGATGCAATATCTCTCTCTCCAGGTGTTCCCTTCCCCAAGAACTTCATGTCCGTCGCAAAGACCATCCTCAAGCGCTTGTTTCGGGTGTACGCCCATATATATCACCAACACTTTGACTCTGTCATTCAGCTCCAAGAGGAGGCCCATCTCAATACCTCCTTCAAGCACTTCATCTTCTTTGTGCAGGTGGGACTGGTGCAAAAACACGCATACGGATAACAAATATGTTATCATATGAACTCCTTGATTTGTAACTTTTTTTTAAAGCCACTGTATTGTGCAGGTTTGTAACACCAGTAGTTCTGTTAAAGCATTCACACATCCAGCATATCCGCCGTCCTCCGTTCACAATCAAATCTAAAAATGTATCTTTTTTTTATATCTTAGTGGAAGGTGAAAGACTGTTTATTGATCTATTTAGAATGCCTATTAGATTCTTGTGTTCCTTGCTATGAACAAAGGTAATCGGCTGTGACCCTTATAGCGCTTCTGTGTATTTTCTGCAGGAGTTCAATCTGATTGACCGGCGGGAGCTTGCTCCTCTACAGGACCTGATAGAGAAACTGGGCTCTAAGGACAGATAGACCCCCTCACCCTACGGCCTATTCTCGTCTCTATCCAGTGTGGTTCAGTTTTTCTCTCCTTTTCCTGGGACTGACGTGCTATTGTCCCAATCCATGTTACCCAGTGGGAGTTTATAGAGCTTTTCTAAAATTTTCCACATTTCTCTCCTAGGTTTTGGCGTATGAGAACTTATTAAGTAGGGTTGTATATTTCTTTCTGAAATATTATACCATACATATCTTGCCTTGCTAAATATGTTAAAAAGAAAATGCTTTTAATTCTTAAAATGTCTTTCTCATTTGTAGCACAACTGGTGATTCAAAATTGGGGAGGAAACAAAAAAATAATTGCAGATTCCAAGTGTATAATAAAAAAAATGGCACAAAACAGGTTTATATAAAGTGTTGGATGCTCAAAGGAAAATGACAATATAAGAAAAAATTGAATAGGTCTGTGAGAGGCATTGAGGATGTAACAGATGCGTAGAGCATCAGATATCGTTAAAAGTACATCAGATTTAGGCAGATAAACACTTGCAAACCCCTCATCACATTAAAGCCCGTTAAATACTTAATGCATCCATGTGAACTCGATTATCTGCTAGGAATATTCGCACCTGACTTAGCACAAACATTACTAGACTTGTTTGTTTAACTCTGGGGAAATTATATTCACCCTGGAGAGAAGTCAAACTTAGTGCAGCTCAGCAAGTGTCCTTGGTTGTGAAACTTTATGGCTCGCACACATTCAGTTTGTCTCAGGCACTTCATTAGGGTTAGCTGGGGAAATGGGGTGGCTGGTCCCACCGCTGGGATGTCTGACCCATGTGTGCAACCCGTGGCCGTGCATTGCGTTGGTTCTGTATTAGAGGGCATGATGACTTCCACATTTGTAAAGGTCCTCTGAGTGTCTCAGCCGGTGGAGGCTAGGCTAGGCTAGGCTAGACTGAGCTGAGCCCTATGATCCAGGTCATCGAATCTACACCATGTTGATGATGCAGGTTGTGACCTGGATGTGAGGGTGTTTTTCGTGTGTAAGGTGTTCTCTTGGCTCTGTGGGTATGGGATGCGCAGATGAACTTCCCCAGCAGGCTGTGTAGCCTATTAATGGCTAAATAGCAATTGTTCAGTGGTGGAGTGCAAGTACATATTTTGGTATGGTCCATGTGTGTGATTGTGGGGTACGTAGTCTGGAGCTGAGATACAAAAGCATAATTGGCAGTTACAAATTTAGTTTGCAATCCAAAATTAAATAAAATTTCTGGTTTGCTTTATTAATCATTGTATCAAGTGTGGTGTGTTACAAACATGCAAGTGAGTAAGATTCTCTTTTTTTATGTTTAGTTAATTGATTGGTTTTGAAAGGAAGTTATTGAAATAATTTTAGATACTTCTGGAAAAATATTTGGACCCAAAAAATCTTGTATGCCAGTATATATACTGAAATCTCTTTTAAACCAAGGATCTGAGGTAATGATATAGATAAATTATGATACATAATAGCGGGATAGTGAGAATTTATCTCAAATATATTTCAAAATCTGAAATTTAAGAGTGCCTATTTTGACATAAAAATGTATAGATGATATACTTTTGTTTAAAAATGTTATTTGAATGCCAGGCTAGTTGTACTTGTATTTCTGGGTGCAGGTACTTTATTTAAACATTAGTCATACCCAGCCTTTTCACCTTTTAACATTACTTTTATTATACTGTTTTTAGGTCAGGAAAAGAAATGCTTTAAAAAGGCTATTACTTGAAAATAACAAGTTATGATTTTCATGGTTTTCTACTTTTTCTTATTTTATTGCGTTGTATAAATATTGATATTACCAAGGATGGTTAACCATAAACTTTTATTTGGGAACAAAATCTTTTTTGAGATGACTTTTTATATACATTGTTTTTGGTATGTACTATTTAAAAAGCTGAGAAAATCTTTCTTAGTCTGCATTGTAATCAATAGAACAGGTCATAGTCAAATACCTCCAGGCAAATTAAATGTATTTGACAATTTAAAAGCTATATAATTGTATCCTCACTTGACACACTGTTCTATCTTTTTTTTTTTTGTCACATTTGAAATAAATAGCCTTATGCAAGGCCTCTTGTGGAAAATGCAAGTTTTTGGTTATTTCATTTAAAGGACTTAAAATACTTTTGAGTAAAGTGCATTTCTAGAAATTCCTTTATCGGTGAAACTAAGGGTTTTATACAAGTAATGTTGCCCTCCTTGACATGGGAGACATTGAAGTTCCACTGTTCACCTCGCTGATGTTGGAATGGGATTGGTAAGATGATGTCTCCACTCTGATCCTATGCAGATTTGAATTGAATCTAGTGGGAGAATGTTTTTTGGGAGTATGATTTATTACTGGAAAATATTTTATAATTTGTATACAATTTTAAAGTTACGGGATAAACATAGAACAGTTTTCTTGTCAAGTGGTGAAATAGTTGGCACATGGACACTGTCGAATGTTTATCGTTTATTATTGGCTTGTTTTTTTCCCTTGTTGATGTCTGGATATTTGTAAGTAGGAATTTTCCTGTAAATATGTGACGAGCTGAATGCATAGTCATCTACCCAACTAAATCTTTAAATTGGACTGAATTCTGTACCAGATCACACAAAAATGAATCTTGATGTCACTAAGCACGCTATTTGTCTACTTACTTTGCTGAATACTGACTCTTATTTCGGCCGTACTTCGATAACCCAGAGATGACTCCGCTGCAATACAATCAGTAATCAAATGCTGACTGTATAATGCAGTGCAACGCGTGGTGGAGTGAAGGCTTGGGTTTTCTTTTGTTTTCTGTGCCAGTTATTCATTTGGAATTTATGGGGCTTTGAATTTGGTACCAGAATTTGAAAGCATGAGTCTATAGTTGTTAGCCATGGTCCAGAAGGAACACGGTCTGAGAGTCTGATATTGCCATGATAAAAACATTCATGAGGATAAACACACACTCTGCTAGAAACCCCCACCATATCCCACTGCGGGTTACCTTTTTTCTATTGCACTAATTGTCATCAGTTGCCTTAACTGAATTCTGTGTCTAAAACTATGGTGAATAACTTTTTGGATTTGAAAGCACGTCGAATACGCTACTTTGTGGTTACTAGCTGTATAGGAACCAGATTAAACAAGAGGCGTGTACGTTCATTAAAATAAGTATCCACCAACGCTTCGACAACAGTCCAAACATTCCCAAGTGGGCGTGTCTTGCTCCAAATACGGGTAATGCAATAACCGGAAATGAATTAAGAACCTAGTGATTTCTCTAAAACATCCGGTCACATGCGAGTGTGTCTAAGAAGTTGCTATCAAACTAGCTGAGTTGAAAGCAATGAAACTACTTTGCAGCGTCAATCCTGCTCGCAGCTTCTTTTATTATAAACCATACCAGTAACTAATTCTGAATTGACGTTAGTAAACAGTGTTATATAAGTGAATGTTGGCCATAATCCTGACAATTCCTCACGCGTTGTCCGTGGGGTTAAGGCAAACCGATTTAAATTTAATTCAATTTCCCTGTGTATAAACAAATTCCGCATATATTTACTGTCTTGGAGAATTGGTAACGCAAACGCGGCTGCAGGGGTAATTGATAGACTTTTTTTGTTTTCACCCAGAGCAGCAAAGGGGAAATCGAGAGTAAATTAACCAAGATGAACCGGACGACCAGACGTTTATTTTCGTCTGTAAAGTTGGTTACAAATATCGCAAAAAAAATGAATTCGGTTAATTCGATCAAAAGAGTATCTGTTGAGGGGAATATCGGTAAGTACGCATTAATCGATACCTTGCTGTATAAAATGTGTGGTAGCATATTTTTTTATGTATTATCTGTATAATCATTTTTTTTTTGTGTTCCGTCATGCTGTAATTTAGAACGGTTTTCTGTAGAAAAGTATGTCAATATAAAGGTGAAGCCCGCAGACTGACAGAAGTAGGTGCCTAGGGCAGTGGTTCTCAGACTTTTTTGTCCCAAGGCACACCATTGTAAATATGAAAAATTGTGATGGCTAGACGACTGGGTCAGAGCATCTCCTAAACTGCAGCTCTTGTGGGGTGTCCCAGTCTGCAATGGTCTGTACCTATCAAAAGTGGTCCAAGGAAGGAAAAGCGGTGAACCGGTGACAGAGTCATGGGCGGCCAAGGCTCGTGCGGGCAGCGGCAATGCACGTGGGGAGTGAAGGCTAGCCAGTGAGGTCCGATCCAACAGACGAGCTACTGTAGCTCAAATTGCTGAAAAAGTTCATGCTGGTTCTGATAGAAAGGTGTCAGAACA
>JAOYSI010011087.1:0-10031 GCA_025775065.1 Hiodon alosoides | reverse complement strand
AAATCTATAAAGTCCAAGCTCTTTCAGTCCAGAAACCACAAATTTCGTGCCTCGCACTTCCTTGTCTTTAGCCTGAAAGAAAATAAAAAATATTATGCAGTTTAAGATACAATGTATAGAAACAAGCATGATATAAATCACATATTGTGGTGTCAATTTACCTTTTCCCATTCCTCTTGGCCCTCTTCTTTGAACTCAACAAAATACCCGATGATCTTTGATCCCCCATCATTTAGTGGAGGAATCCATTCCACATCCACTGTTGACTTTGTCCAGTCAGTTACTTTGGGGGTAGGAGGGCCGGGAGGAGCTAAGAAAAGACGTTATCAATTTAATTTTGGATACATTTACATTTACTAAAATAGTAGTTTACAGCAATTTACAGTTAATGAAAATAAAGATTTAAGTTTGTATACATACCGACAGGATCTCTGGCAACGGCAGGATCAGATGGCACACTAGGAAGCCCACATCCAGCCGCATTGATGGCAATCACTCGGAACTGGTACTGAGATCCTTCAATGAGGCCAGTGGCAATATGGGACACACCAAGGGGCATGATCCTGATCGGGTCACGGGTCACTCTGGTCCAGCGTTTGGATGTTGACTCCTTACGCTCTAGCCAATAACCAGTTACCGGGGACCCCCCATCATATTCTGGCTCCTCCCAGTTGACTGTCATTGAGTCAAGCGTTACATCTGTAATGGTTGGCTTCTCACACTGACCAGGGACAGCTTGAAAGAGAAAATAAAGTGAATGTTAGGACGCAACATGAACACGCATAATGAATATGTTTGGAAGAGAATTATAAATGATTCTACTCACTGAAAAGATTCCTGGCTTTCTCGGGTTCACTGTTAAGAGGTGCTCCAACTCCATACTTGTTTTGAGCCATGACCCGGAACTCATACTCATGACCCTCTGTTAGCCGCTGCACGGTATACAGGCACTCTTTGGGATCACTGGAGACATGAACCCAACTCTTCCTGCTGTCCTCACGTTTCTCAACGACGTAGTTAGTGATCTTTGAGCCACCATCATCTTTCGGGGGAAGCCAGGACAAAGTAATCCTCTCGGCAAAGACTTCCTCAAACTTAATGGGTCCAATAGGTGGTCCAGGCCGACCTGTGGTATTCAAATGAAACAATGCTTTGACATTTAATCAAAAATTAATTTGGCCAAAATAGGCAGAATGTATTGAATATTAAAGCAACACACAAACATGGTAATAATAATTTACCTAGGACACTGAGTCTGATTTCTTTGGAAGCCTTGCCCAGGTTGTTGGAGGCCGTAATTGTATAAAGAGCAGTATCCTCCCTCTTGGACTGTTTAATTAAGAGTGTGCAGCTATCATCTGACACAAGCTTATTGACATGTTGATCATAGTGTACGTCAGCCTTGTCATCAGCCTTATCAAGTGGAGCCTTCTGCCAGGTGAGCGTGGGAAATGGACAGCCCTTGATTTTGGCAACAATATTGATGTCAGTTCCCTCCTCACCTTCTAGTATTTCTTTGAGATCAATGGTTGGTGCACCTAAAAGAGAGTAAAAGTTAATACTTGATGCTTGATTCCCAGTACCCACATTTCCCAATACACACATTTGTACTGAAAACTAAACTGTGGTATATGTTAATTTACGCACATGTCTGGTCTTTGATAATGATTGGTCCAGCAGTAGCTGAGGGTCTGCTTGCTCCAGCCTCATTTACAGCCTTGACACGGAACTCATATTCTCCACCCTCTTTGAGGTCCTCAACCTGGAAGGTGGTCTCCTCCACATCCCGCTTATTGCACTGTTTCCAGGTCTCCTTCTCTGGTCCACTGGTGTCCCAGCTGAGACGCTCAACAATGTAATGTTTCACTGGTGCACCACCGTTATTTTTGGGTGGTACCCACGTAAGAGTTACTGTGTTCTTGGTCACAAGGTTAATTTTGACCTTTGTGGGAGGATCAGGGGGATCTGAAGATTGAGAATAATTATAAATAACAAAACATATAGTTTGATAAAATTGGCTGTCCATCCAGAATAATCACAGTTAAGTTCTAACTTACAGATGGGATCTCTGGCCTTTGCGCTCTCCGTGGTCACAGTAGGTGGTCCCATGCCGAAGCGATTCTCTGCCCGAACCCGGAACAGATACTCCTGTCCCTCAAGTAGGTCAGGGACAACAAAGGCTTGACTGGCACAAGCTGGATTGACCTTTGTCCATGCTTTGCCTCCAACAGTTTTCTTTTCAATGAAGTAGCTTTTAATTCTTTCACCACCATCGTTATCAGGAAGCTTCCATATTAGTCTGCATGTAGTTCTTGTAATGTCAGTGACTTTGAGGTCTTTAGGAGGTCCTGGGACATCTGAAAATGTTGCCAAGAACATCACAAATTGTTTACAGAGAAGTGGAAAAAAACCTTAAAAAGTTTAATTCAGTTTAATTTTTAGTTTAACCTTTCACTTACCAAGCACATTGATTCTGACATTAACAAGTTTCTGTCCTGCTTTGTTTTTGGCTGTGATGGTGTATCTGCCTTTGTGACTTCTCTTGCACTCAGGGATTGTGATGGTTGAAGTTGTGTCAGTAGATTGAATCTGAAGATAGGTATTTCATTTTAATGAATTTTGTGAATGGGAAAAATAATAATTACATAGATAAAAATTAATTAAATAGATAGACAGCAACACGGATCAAAGTAGAAATCCATTTGTTTGTGAAAAATAGTCTTTTAAAACAATGTAAATTATAAACAGAAAAATTATCTTTACCTCTGAATCTACTGGGAGAATATGAAGACGATCTTTCTTTTCAGTTTTTGCTTCACCTTCAAACTCCCATGTAACCTTTGGTGTAGGACGTCCTTTGATTACCGCAGGTATTCTGATTGTAGTACCAACACGGCAGGATAACAGATCAAGTGCACTGATATCCAAAGTTATTACGGGCTCCGCTGTGAAGTGAAGAATAAAAAATGATCGACACCATTGTGACCAAGTTGTTTAAGATATGCTCGTTATGTATGCTAATTTGATCCATATTACCTTGAACTTCCTGAACAACGACTTCCATGGTTCTGGGACTTGGCTCAGACTCTCCGACGTCATTGACTGCAATAACTCTGAATCTGTACCTCTTCAACTCTGGGAGATTTGGTACAGTGAATTCAGTGGTGGGGTGTAGTGTATCCGGATCATTCACTCTTGTCCATTCAGACGTGCCCTCATCCTGTATTTCAATTATATAGCCTTTTATCGGGCTTCCACCATCTTTTTCTGGAGGATTCCATGAAAGAGTGACGCTGTTTTTTGTTTTGTCTGCAACTTCTGGGGTAGATGGCATACCAGGAGGATCTGAGAAAAAGATATATCTGTAATTGTACCACTGTTGGTATAAATAACTGGTATTTACTACTCAGAAATAATAGTAATATCTGCTGTTGAGTGTAATATTATAAACAGATGGTATATAAATTAGAATTTTGACTGCAGAATGTAACAAGGATGGGAACTATAACTATGTGTGGGAATAAAGGGTGACAAAAAGTTTAGTTCTATGCTGTAATATTTTATGTTACATTGCTTCCTGATTCATTTGTCTTTTGTCAGTTTTTAGCTTTCAGTGAAAAAATCTTTGTTTTAAATGAAGAAGTTTCAGCATTTTTTTGTCTTTGGGCGACAACAGAATGGCGATAAGTGGAAGGTTTCACTCACAGAGAGGGTCGACTGCTAACGCAGGATCAGAGGGTTCACTTGGTGGACCTACACCAGCAGCATTACAGGCCATCACACGGAACTGGTATTCAACACCCTCGATAAGGCGGGGGACACTGAATTCCCAGCCCTTCATGCCTCGTTTTGAGATCGCTGCTCTATTCACTCGAGCCCAGTACACAGCTCCTTTCTCTCGTTTTTCGAGCCAGTAGCCAGTAACTGTGGATCCACCGTTGTCCAAAGGAGGCTCCCAAGTTACTAGCATGGAGGTCTTGGAATACTCAGCTATTGCTGGCTTCTCTGGTGGACCGGGAAGCCCGAAAGGATCTTTAATGACAACTTCCTCTGATTCGCAAGCCTCACTGATCCCATACCTGTTTTGAGCTCTCACCCTAAACTGGTAAGAGCCACCTGTTTCCAAGTTCCACACCTTGAGAAGGACAGATTTGCAATTAATATAGAAAATTATTTTATGACTATTATCATGGCTATTTTAGAATACTCAATACACATTGTCCTTATACTAACCCCATATCTCTTCTCAATTATGCTGTTGTTAATTTCCACCCATTCAGGCTTCTCATTTGTGGCATCTCTCTTCTCTACAATATAATTTGTAAGTTCACTGCCCCCATCATCTTCTGGGGCATCCCAGTGAAGATAGCAAGACTCTACTTTGATATTTGAGATGACAACATTGCGTGGTGGCAATGGACGGTCTGTCAAATTTAAAAGAATAAAAGAATAATTAGAATTCTAAGTGCGTCAGAATAATGCAAATATTAGCTAAAATAAAAAAATGCTTACCTAATACTTCAACCCTGATGCTGTGACTTGCTGATCCAAGACGGTTTGAGGCAGTCACGCTATAGTAGCCTTTGTCTTGTCTGACGGTTTCTGGTATGCTAAGCTTGGTATTTGCTTTGGTTCTGTGCACCTCCTTTGTGTCTATTAAAAGTGTCTCAGTGGGTTTCTCAATAACAACTTCATCCTTTAACCATTCAATCTTTGGCATTGGGAGGCCTGTCACCTCAGCAGGGATTTCAATGGCTTCTCCCCTCTTGACAATGATTGTATCTGCCTTGAAATGCTTCAACAAGGTCACAACGGGTGAAACTAAAATAAAAATGATTAAAGTTAGATAATTCGATATATTTAGATATAGATATAGACATTTTTACTACTCTATTACTTGTTATGTTTTAAATGATAACCCACCTTCATCATCTTGAATTACAACAGTCAATGGGATTGAAGGCTCACTTTCACCAATCTCATTTACTGCCTTTACACGGAATTCATACATGTGAAGCTCTGAGAGGTTCTCCACTGTCAAAGTGAGATCCTTGCATATCTCACTGTTGACTAGAGAAAATGCAGCTTCATCTTGCCTCTTCTTTTCAACAAAGTAGCCACGAATTTCACAACCCCCATCATTACGGGGTGGTCTCCAGGTAAGAGTTATGGACGAACAGGTCCTTTCAGTATAATGGAATCTCTCTGGGGAAGTTGGTGGCCCTAGCATGAATAAACAAGCACAATTTAGTTAGTAACATTCATCAGATTTCTCAGTATCTCAAATTAAATCAATTTTCATTAGAGGCCTCAATTACCTTTTGGATCCACTGCAAGGATAGGTCCAAGTTCTACTGGGGGACCACAGCCAAACTTGTTCCTTGCTACAACACGGAAACTGTATCCCTGTCCTTCAATTATGCCAACTATCTCACATTTAGAAGAGGGAGTATCTATAGGCTGTCTCCATGTGTGCATCTTCGCATCCTTTCTTTCAATGATGAAACCAGTGAGATCACTTCCACCGTCATCGTCAGGATCAGACCAGTTCAGCATCATTAACTTTCTGGTAACAACCACAGGTTTCAAATCCAGCACGGGCCCAGGAACATCTGATGAAAGTCAGAGAAAGAGGGTACAGGAAACAGAAGCAAAACATGTATTTAACTAGGAAAATTACAGAACCCAAATGGTTATAAACCAATTCATTTCATACTTACCCATAACTTCCACTCGGGTCCATGCAGATTTGGTTCCACTGCTGTTTGATGCAACAATCTGGTATTTGCCGTGATCTTTTCTTGTTATATTCTTAACGGTAAGAATGCTGTCCTTTCCTACGCTTTCAATCTCAACACGCTCTTTGTCAGGTGCCCCATCATCTTTCAACCATTTCACGTATGGTGGTGGTCTACCACTTACATGTGCAGGCAAGGTTAGTGTCGCCCCAGCTCTGATTACGACACCATTTTTCACAGAGAGGTCAAGCTCAACGACTGGAGGCTCTGCGGATGAAAACCAGTCGTTAGGGTTGTCTTTCATTTGGTAAAATGTTTAAAGCTATATTTTAAACAATATTTTTATGGGGTTACCTTGAGGATCCTTCACTATTACAGGAGCAGTTAAGCCTGGGGGTCCATCACCCGCAGCATTCACAGCAATCACACGGATGATATATTTGGCACCCTGTCTAACTGCAAACACAGTAAATTCGCAGGTCTTCCATGGTCTCTCTGTGCAACGGGACCAATCCTTTGTCCCTGCCAGAACTTTGTCGACATGGTATCCAAGGATGTCTCCGCCACCATTGTATGCCGGGGGCTCCCAGGCCACTTCAATAGAACCTTCAGTGGTGTCAACAATCCTCGGAACAGGTGGACCAGGTGGCACTTTGGGGGAGGGGTGGGGGAGTTGCAAGAGTTTAATTTACCAGCCTGGAATAAAAACACCTTTGCTTCATCTTTTACAGTTACTAAAATATTTCTGACTTACAGATAGGCTCTTGCGCTGTCTTAGGATCAGATGGAATGCTGAACTTTCCAGGTCCAGCAGCATTCTCTGCACAGACTCTGTAGATATAGGTCAAGCCCTCCATTAAACCTTCCGCATTAACTTCAAGAGCATTAAGCAGGCTGCGGTTCACTCTGGCCCAGTGTGTGCTGTTAATTTCACGTCGCTCAATCCAGTAGCCCAAAATTGGATTCCCATTGTCTTTTGGCTCGTTCCAAGTGACAACCATGCTATTGGCAGTGATGTCCTCAATTTCAGGCTTGTCAGGGGCATCAGGTGGATCTTAAATAGACAAGTACAATACAATTCATGGAATGTCATTTTGATTTAGTGCTACGTAAGTTAATGTATTGTTGATTTTTTTCAATTCTCACCAAATGGATTCTTGGCAATGACTGGCGCTGACACACAAGGGGGTCCAGGGCCGAACTTGTTCTCAGCCTTGACGCGGAAGATGTACTCCTTTCCTTCAATCAGTTTGGTCACAAGGTATTTACATCCTCTGAGAGTTGACGTCACAGTTACCCATCCGATTTCAGCCTTGGAGTTGTCTTTTTTCTCCAAGGTGTAATTCAGGATTTCACTGCCACCATCATCTACAGGTGGTTCCCACTTGCAGATGATAGAGGTGCTCCGGATTTCGTCATATACAAAGTTAATTGGAGGTCCAGGTGCATCTGAAAATTTCATTTTGAAGTATATGTGTAAACAAATACATAGCATAAAGAAACTGGTCAAGGTTTCCTCCAAATAGGTGGGCTAGTATGAGGGTTTCTTATTTAATCTCTGGACTAATAACATTTCCATTAATTCAATAACAGAGGTTAATTATTAGCCTACAAGTCGCAGGCTATTTTCATGACAAAGAAAAATGCACTGATCTATGATGTTATTTAATTAATAAAATTACCAGGATATTTTTAAGGAATAAAAGAAAAAAAAAAAGCTTTAAAAAGCTTAATAGTGCTGCTTTTAGATGAAATCTAGCAATGTCTTACCAAGGACATTAACTTCACAAGATGCAGATGCAATGCCATGATCATTCTCCACCTTGATCATGAAGACACCATGATCTCCTCTGACAGAGTCACGCACAACAGCACAGGATTCGCCCTTTCTGCTGAGGTCTATTGAAAGACGTTCAGGAAGAGATGGATGAGAGGGGACTTCAGGCTCAGCGGGGGCATCTTTGTCCTTCTTCACTTTCACAGCGGTTTTTTCTGGTCTCTTCTTCATGGCCTCTGGCCTAATCGTTCCGTCATTCCTAAGCCATGTCACAGTTGGGTACGGAGATCCGGATATGTAGGCATCCAATCTGATTTCTCCACCCTTCTTGACGGAGAGTCCTGACTGTAGGCTGCCACTGAGGAAAACCTTAGGTGGATCTGAGAGGAGAAAGATTGTGTCATGTGTAGTGTTACAAATATGTGATCCTATATTAGATATACATTAGTATAATCCATCAAATATTACTTTGTGGCACTTAATGTGACTTGTTGGTACCTACCAACAGTGTCAGAAGCTTTGACCATGAGTGTGCTGCGGGAGGGATCACTGACTCCAGCAGCATTCTCAGCCAGAACACGGAACTGGTATTGTTTCCCTTCAGTCAGACCCTTCACAGTATAGGACAATACAGGTACAAGGAAGTCGTTGCATCTCTCAAACTTGTCGCCACCTTTCATCATCTTTTCTAATATATACCCCATGATCTTGCAGCCACCATCGTACATTGGGGGTTTCCAAGTCAGAGTTACAGACCCGGAAGTTGGATTGTGGGTTTCAACATCAACTGGTGGATCTGGGCGTTCTGCAAGACATTAGAGAATGAAATGTAACATCCATAATTGACTTTAAAGAATTATGTCTTGAACTATATTCTTGTTTAATCATTTTAACTCACGCTTTTGATCCTCAGCAATCACAGGGTTGCGCAGCTCAATATACTCCCCACCACCAATCTTGTTAACGGCCCTCACACGAAAGTAGTATTCTCCATTGGGAATAAGGTCTTTCACAGGCCAACTCAATTTGTTCTCTCCGGACATCACAGCAACATATGTTCTTCTGCCAGCTTCTCTGCGCTGCACAACGTAATGGAGAATGGGGCTGCCTCCATCACGGTCTGGCGGTTCCCAAGAAACCTTGCAGGAACTCTTTGTGATTTCGCTGGCAATAATATCCTTGCATGGTCCAGGCAGGCCTGTCAAAATGACCCAAAGATTTTGTCATTCACATGGTCTGCTCATCAATTCTGCTCTTCAGAAGATATAAGATATTTTACTGAAAAACATTTCCTGAAGCTTACCAATGACTTTAACATTGATTGTTCCTGTGGTTGACCCAAGCTTGTTCTCCAGGTTGATAGTGTACACTCCAGCATCAGCATGCAAGCAACTTGTAATTTCCATGCGGGCAGCAGTATATTCTGATGTTAAGATGAGTCTCTCATCAGCCTTAAGCTCTTTTCCATCTTTGTGCCAAGACACCTTTGGTTGTGGTACAGCCCTGTATGGGATGGGGAGATTCAACTTCTCTCCCTCCACTACCACAATATCCTGTGTCTGTAGTTCAAGGGTAGGGTTACCTATGGAAGAACAAAAACAAATTGTATCATATCATTTATGACTCTGGCAAAGACATGAACAATTTGACTTGCAGTCAGAATCTTTGGATGCTTACAGTCAGAATCTTTGGCAAATACATTTTCAGATATATCAGAGGGCTCGCTGACTCCCACAGAGTTAACTGCGCGGACCCTCATTATGTACTGTTTCTCCGGAATGATTCCTTCCTCTGCTTTGTATTTTAGCTCTTTGACAGGACGTGAGTTTACTCTCATCCACTTCTCGGTGCCAGCTTCACACAGCTCAATGTGGTAGCCCATAATAGGGCTACCACCATTCTTCTCTGGTGGCTTCCAGCTGATGGAGATGTGGTCTCGGCCGGCATCGGTGACATGCAGCTCTAGAGGAGGTGATGGTGGACCTGGAAATTAAGTAATTGTGTTTGTTGGTGAAAAGTGATGAAATATTATCATCATGTTTTTATTTAAATTTTATGAATGCAGAAATTCCAGTATGCATAAAAACATACCAGTTGGATCTTCAATTGTAATGATGTCCGTTGGTTCACTTGGGTGCCCAACACCAGCTTCATTCTCAGCCCGGACTTGAAACTGCACCTCGGTTCCCTCGATTACATCTGTTACTCTGTACAAGCAGTCAGGTCCAGAAGTCTTCCCTGCCTTCACCCACCGGGTTCCCAGTTTCTCTTTCTTTTCAACGATATATCTACAAGAGAAGATGTTTTTTTAGCATTTCGTATTGAAAAGAATCAAGGTTGTTATACACAGGGTAATAAATCCATTCTGGTGAATAATTTACCTTGCAATGGGTCTACCACCGTCATTCTTCGGAGCTTCCCATTTGAGGTCAACGTGTTTCTTTGTGACCTCCACTACAGTCAATGCATATGGTGGTCCAGGGGTAGCTGAGGGGAGCAAATAGTAATGGATTACT
>JAOYSI010011086.1:0-10032 GCA_025775065.1 Hiodon alosoides | reverse complement strand
CCCCCCCCCCCCCCCCCCCCCCCCCCCCCCCCCCCCCCCCCCCCCCCCCCCCCCCCCCCCCCGCCCCCCCCCGCCGCGCCCCCCCCCCCCCCCCCCCGCGCGGGCGCGCCGCGCGGCTTGGTTGGAGGTACAAAGACCGAGTATCGACTCATCAAATGAGCACATCCAGGGAGCAGCGCAGACAAGACGCCACATGCAGTAATTACCAAAGGATATTTTTAATGGGAAGCCGGATTATGGAGACCTGAAGAGCATTCTCCCGATATCAAAAAAGCCAGGATTTAGATAATTCGCCATCCTTCCCGCGATGGGGATAGACCGGCGCCGGAGAGCCTCTCTGGCGCTCAGCTTGAACTTGGTGGCGCTCCTGTTCGCCGTGTCGGCGCTCACCACCAGTTACTGGTGCGAGGGCACCCGGAAGGTGATCAAGCCCTTCTGCACAGGACCGGTCACGCTCAAGCAGACCTTCTGCATCCGCTTCAACAGCTCCAACCTCAACGACAGCCGGCTGGTCCAGTACATCTGGGAGACGGGGGAAGACAAGTTCCTCATGAGGAAGTTCCACACCGGCATCTGGTTTTCCTGTGAACAAAACGTCAACCTGATTGGTAAGGGCGCCCTGGCTGCTTTCACGCCACACCTTCTAAATCAGCCGTGTGCCTTCTCCTCTGGACTCACAGCAAACTTTTGTTCACTAATGCTGAATACCCCTCGTTGTGTCAGCACTTATTAGGATATTAAGAAAATTATGTTAACTATATATTGTATTGGCCCAATTTGTGGTTATTCTGTGCTCTGTATAACAGTTGCATTGACTAAATATTTACTTGACTGGTTGGATGCATTGACTCCCTATTTTGCAATTGCATGTTGTTAGAAAATTCCATGTTTAAAATGCCATGCTAATGATAGAGTAGAAAAAGTTTTATACAAAAATTCAGTATAATGCCTTATGTATCTAAAGCAATTGTACCTTTTAATTGTTGTCTTTTAATTACCTCATACATTCAGATGTCAGAAATAAAGTATTTTGTCTATTCCACTATTATCACAGCTTTTAAACACCTGTTGTAAATGGAGAGGACCAGGCTTTCTGGATTGAAAAAATAGCACAGCTTCAGTTTCAAACATGCAAAACTTATCTACTTTCAGGTGAGAACTGCAGGAGTTTTTTAAACATCGCACCTTCACATGAAAAAGGTAGGTATTTGGTGTAATCTAAAAGATCTGTAATGAATTTGTTTGAGTTACCTGTATTAGTAGTTTTCTCTCAGCATTTAATTGTGACTTACATGAGAAATGCTGAATCTGCATGAGTTTCGCCAGACATCTATATTGTGCTTTGCAACTTTTTGTGTAAGTTGTTTGTGTCCTCTAGATATTTATTCTCTATTGATATACTTTTTATATACTACACACCCTAACGAGATACTTGAATATAGAACTAATTTTAAAAATAGACTGCAGAAAATCATGTGATCTTTAATCAATGGTCAATCAAAGTAAATGATCTAATAGTTGCTACAATGCAGAACTTTCATAATAGAGCAACTTTTAATTGAGTAATTGAATATGACATAATAGTTTCTGAGCCATTGGCACTCAGGCAACAATGGTACTACGGTTATGAATGAAGAATAGCGAGAGCTGTTTTAACAATACTGGGTAATACTTTCTTTGACATCAGTATAACTCATCATATATGCAATGTAGCCTCTAGATCAGAAGCATTACTCCTCAATGAAAGTAATGAAACTCTGGACCAAAAAGGTCTACGTGCTAAATTTTTCGTTTTGTAACTTATGTCATAGGTTAATCGGAGATTGTTGCAAAAGCCCATGTCCTCATTTAAAACACACCTGAAAAGATAAAATAAGTTCCTACTATTTATCATGGTATGTTTCTATATCATGGATTTTTAACAATGAACATGGCAAATAATTGCCCCATCCCCTCCGATTCCTTGTTCTACTTATCTACACTCAGACAAACCTAATTTTAGCATCCTTTTTCTACGTATTGTGGTCCTTGGGACACAACCCTTGATGTTCCTAAGAAAGTAAACAACCAAAGCAACAATACAAATGTGCTGCTAGACCTCCACGGCAGATAAATATCTGATTCAACAGATTCAAATCTGATTCAAATTTCAGATTCAAATCTGAAATGATTGCATTGTTCCAAGGGCATCTCTTGGCATTTCCATAGATATTGTGGAGAATGCAGAGAATGCAGCAAGTGTTTTTTATCAGCGGAGAATGCGAAACACTGGCTGGTTGGCTGTTAAAACCATTCATAAGGGATGCAGTCAAGGGGACAATGCTCTGCGTTTTTCAGTTTTAACTGAAAATGAGCTAGCAGCGGGGCGTTGTGAGAAAGAGTGAAATGACACAGGTGATTAAACTGATTTGTAATGCTTTATTTAAACACTGTCTGTGCGATTCTCTCTACTGGAATTTCTGGAATAACCGCGGCACCGACGTGATTCCCGAAAGAGAGGGGGAAATCTATCAATATGATTGCATCAGTACAGATAAGTTCAAACGAACAAATAAAGTGCAGACGAAGAACGCTAGTTAAAAATGCCAAATGATAAAAGGGCAGGGCTGGTTTCAGCACAAGAGGGAGTTAATAAAATACATCCAACTGGTCCTGGGATTTTTACTGTCATACTTAACAAGGCCTCGAAAGACGTCACGGCTACATACGACTTTGAATTATCATCTGAATTAGAGGAACATCAGTTGGCGAATTGGCAGGCACCCTCAGCTGCATTAACATAGCTTGTGGGGAATTGGACAAGGGGGCCTTAAATGAGAGGCTAATCCCATCGACCCTATTGAAACAAACCTCACTCAAAATTTTGATGTAGATGCAAGGATTTCCTTACATACAACTTCAGATATTGTCTTAACTGGACTTTTTACTATCTCCCACAAAACATAAAGCTGATAATATAACGCTTGTTGCATGATGGCCACCGACGCTCTTTCGGTTTTCGCGGTAGATTCTTTCCTATATAGTGGGGTGAAATTTGGAGAGTTGGTCACTCATTGTGCTTGCGTTATGATTGGCAGGTGTGCTGTGGCTGTGCATTGTGACCGAATGCCTCTACATTGTCTTGTTGTCAACCGGCGGGATCCTCATGGCAATTGAAGTCTGCCACTACAGCAACGTCATCGACGGGCTCAAGCTGAACGCCTTCGCCGCGATATTCACCGTTCTGTCAGGTAACTCGGCTGGCCCATCAAAATCCCTCCCGTTAAAATATGCATTACCGAAGTAAAGATAGGCCAGAAAAACAGAATGCATGACTGAATCTAATTGTCCTTTTAAAGCTTCTGTTTTTTTAAAATATGTGGGGGATACACAGACATTTCTAGACACCCTTGTTATCTTGTTCTGCTGATTAAACATAGGCCGACTATTTAAATGCAGAATACGTGACAAATCAGTAGAAATTGTGAAATGCTTATGAAGGCCATTATATAACTTGGAGGTGAAAACTGAGAGGACGACTTTTGTTCTTAATTTTTGTTCATTTGTTGCAAAATGTTTAGCAATATGAATGGTTATTACAGTAACTGATGATTGACATAATATTGAAAACGCACAGTCTAGATGCACAGCAAAACGGAAGACAGCTGCGTTTTGCTTCTGCTGTCTTCTTCTTTTGTTACTGTAGCAATTGTCCTGTGCTAAAGCAATATGCTACCACGCAAACTTTTATTAAAATTATTCATCAGCTGTTGTAGAACGGGATGCTGCTAGCGTAGGTTCTGGCCAGTGTTTAAAGCTAAAACAGCCCCCCCTGGGGGCAAAATGGTGTTCCTGCAGCAGTTGATTAATTAATACGTACGAATCCGCACTAACTTCTCAGCTCCATTGAGGCTTTCACTTATTATTGAGAAAAGCCCAGTTAGGACTTCGCTTTGGCAGTTCCCTGGTGCAGACCCGTTAAACACTGATCGGAGACAGCGTGCAGGGCAGCAGTGTGCTATTATGGTTAATGGTCGCTGCAGCCGGAGATGCTTCAATAAATATCCATTTTACGGTCTGTAAGTTGCTCTGGGTTAGAGAGTCTGCCAATGAATTAAACAATAAAACCAAGACCGAAAGGTATGGAGTTGCTATTACTCACCACTGCAATTTAGAGCTTTATCCAGCAGGTGTTGAGTTGAGTCAGTACCAGAACCCAGATAAGTCAAACCCTGTGATAAAATAAAATTTAAAAGGTAATAAAACGCAACGTAAACACCCAACCTGGAGGTGCATTGTCAAATAAAAGTGAAAATTAATTAATAAAAGAGCGTTGGAATATAGTTGTTTAACATAAACAGGGGCCAGACTGGTATGTGTGCCTGTATAAACATTTTCAGCATAGTACAATCAAGCAAAAATATATAAATAAATTATAAAAATCATCTTTTTTTTTTTTTTTTTGTTTTTTTTTTTTTTTATTTTCCAGTACAGGTACCCTACTGTTTTTTAGATAAGGTTGCCAAATATATAATAAAGCACTCACTTTGCTCTTCACTGCAGGATTTGTTGGGTGCTTTGAACATTCCAGTCATATTCGCCAAACACTCACTGCACAGCTACAAGGACCATTAATCTATGGGAGCTTGCTTCCCAGAAGAGTTTCACACTTCCTAAGTGTCCTCTCCGCCTTGCACCCATATGGCAAGGGAAACATACTAAAAATTGTGTGTACTGTAGAAAGCCCATTAAACACAAAGGCAACAGAACACAAAAGCAATATCATTAAATATTCTAATCAAATCATGACTCATTAAAATCTATGGTGTTTTCAGCACCTATCATCAGTGACCAGCACTATATGGTACATGTAATGCATTGGGTCACCTGAATTTAAGTTAGCTTAGCATCTTTCTTGACAAATGTAATGATGACTTTATTTTTTTTATTATTCTAAATAGAAAACTGGCCAAAAAGAAGAATATGTAATTAATTGTCATCTTAACCACGTTACTGAGCTCTGTTCTTGCAGACCTTACTCAAAACAAAAAAAAAGAAGAACACACTCAAATTCTCTGTCCCTTTTTACTTGTCTTGAGTGGTTGCCAGCCCTTCACAAAAAATACACTGAACGTGTGGTGGAGGGTAATCCCTCAGATTACAGACACTGTTTAGCTTCAAGCACCTGGGCGTTTTTTTGTTGTTTTTTTATCACTTTCTGGGTGCGCTCTACTGTTTATTTATTCAGTGCAAAGAACTTAGTGACTCACTCAGAGCGGAGAGTGCATTGGGAATAGCGGAAGCTATCATGAAAGGAGACAGATCATGGATTGAGAAAACCATAACTGGCGTGCCATGCATCGAATCCAGCCTGCGCTTGTAAAATCAAGGGATTTTGCGGATTACGAGGTAATCGGATTGGGACGGGGGGCAGCGTGGGTTTTTTATTTATTTATTTTTTTTGTTAGGGTTTTTTTCCACTGCGTGATGAGGTCTGCTTGGAAGAGTCCGTCCAGTTGGAAGCTCAGTCCAGTTGTCCAGCCGCAGACACCTACCAGCAGAGAAATAATGAGGAGACAGTAGTCCCAAGCCTCGGTCTTCCCGGTCTTTGTTCCCCCCACTGCCTCTGCATGATTCAAAAGCGCTTGTTTGGGCTTTTCTTCCCCTCAGACAGAAGATCAGAGACTATGTCCATAAACACAAAACACAACAGTCTGATTGCTACATTTAATCTTATTCGCACTACCTTCCTTTTAAAAATCTGACATGTTTTAAATTATGTTTTTCCTGATGTTTTGCTCTGTGAGCCTTCAGTGATATCCCTTGACCTAATTGATATGGGGCTGGCAATATTTGGGGTAAACAAAAATCTAAAAAAAAAAAAAAAAGGTTTACAGGATGACACGTTTGCTGAATTACATGGATCCTGTACATCCTCCACACATAAAGCCCTGGAGTTTTATTTGTATTGATCCACGCTTTATGTAATGACTTATTTAAACAGGATCAGCAGCAATCTTTGCAGGCACTAAGGTGAGGATTTTTACTGAGCCTTTTAAAATCTATTCCTGTGCTCCCCTGGTGTCATTGGCTCATGTGCAATAATGCCAACAACATTACTTATTTATTTGTATGGGCCTTGTCTCCAAAATATGTGAATATTAGGCATTCAGAATTACAAATTAATCATTCATGTTAAGTTTTAGCGTTACATTTTTACACTTGCTCTTTATCCTTCTAACTGTCAGTGTTAGGGTTGTTAGGTCTGATACGTCTATATTCTGTAACACCATAACATTCTGAAGCAATGACGGTTCGATAACAGCGTTCGTCACCGAGTTCGTCACAGTTTCTATAACAGTGTTAGTTGTGGTATTTGGGTGGCAAGCAACTTCAAAAGACGACGGTTATTTGGTGTGTTTAAAAATATGTGATCCAATACTGTCCCCTAGCGGTTAACGGCCTGACCTACAGTTTCTTCGCCTAAATTAAGTCGAGCTTTTCCTTTAAAAGAATCAGAGATTTATTTGAAGAGCCAACCCGGTTATGCTTTTTTGATCATGTTTTAAAGGCACTGAATTATTACAAAGGCAATACTAACGTGCAGTTTGCCTTCAGAGAAGAATTGGTCTGTCTTGGAATACTGCCATGCAAGTTGTGTGTTGTGCGTTGGCCTTGGTTACAAAGGAATCACAGCCCACACACTATCTAATAGTCCAATGACTCTACCATATTTAAATAATTTTCCTCGGGTATGTTTATCCAATGTTAATGAAGTCGCTGTGGTTATTTGCGAGTAGGCCTTGTGTCAGCGGTGACAATGTCGTGCTACACCAAGTTCATGTGGGTGTATTCCCTGTCACTGGCTGAAAAACTAAAAAAAAAAATCTCTATACTCCAGGAGAGCTTGTAGCCTCTCTCTCTCCCTCGCCCCCAGGCCCTGGCAGCTTCTCAATAGCCTGTGCAGGGGCTGTGCTGACTACCCTTAATCAATGAAAAAGTTTGGCCACGCAGGGCCGTTTCTGCAGGTCTTGGCTGACGGATCTAGTCACAGTTGCTGCTTCTCCGCTGGGTTTTCCTGGCGCATCGAACGCATCCTTTTGCCATCAGCAGTCTGCGGTCAAGTTGCCGTGTGGCCTCACATGCTAGTCCTGCCAAGGATACAGTCGTTGCTAACCCCCACCAGCCAGAAGTCCTGTTGCAGTATCCTCAACGTGAGCCTTTCTTGTATAGGTGCAGTCTGCGTTGTTACAGCGTGCATCTGCACTGATGTTGCTGTCCTGGGAAATGAGGCCCTGGGTCAAGCTTGTGTCTGTTAGAAGGGTGTTGTGTTTAGGCAACAGGGCATGTAAAGACTACAGGGCACATAGAGACAACAGGGCACGTGCAGATGCAGCTGGGCTAGCATTCCCCACAACGGGCTAGTCTGCTGGGGTTTCCTCCTGGAGGGGATTGTCTCTGTCCGCAGTCTGCTCGGTCTGCCTCAGCAGGACCGCTGTTCCCATTACTCCCGGAGGACGTCACTCTCCGTTAGCTGCGCTCCAGGTCCTACAGGACTGCTTCCATCCTCGGCACCAGCAGCTGTGCTTTTGCTATGCTGTGCTGAGGGACCTTGGCTCCCGTAGCTTCACGTGTCACCGTAGGCGAGGTGGCTGCAGTCATGACAGGAAGACATCCACCCTGAAGCTGTTCGCTATATTTTTAAAGTTAACTAAGCAGATGATTTGCGGTGTTATACTATTAATTTGCGTTGGCTACAGTATCATTGAAATGACAGCATGGCGCTTTTTTTTTTTCCTTTGAAATAAATATCCCACATTCACATTTGTGATTTCTGACTAAATCCCAGAGCTTCAAATGTATTCAAATCCTAGTGACGCCCCTGATATGAGATATTGTTGCATTCATTGGCATAATAGTTGCCCCAGTTCTGCAGTAGATGTTATCAGTCACTTATCTCTCCAATCATTCAATTAACATTCCTGAAGTCACCTTCTGCTCCCATTGCCCCTGCACCTTCCAACTTAGTTTTCTGTTTCACATATAAGCCCCTAAGTAACCTTCACTCATTGTGAAGTCTTTTCAGTTTCACTACAGCTGCCTTGCCTTGCCTTGCCTTGCCTTGCCTTGCCTTGCCTTGCCTTGCCTTGCCTTGCCTTGCCTTGCCTTGCCTTGCCTACGATTTTGTATTTTCCTAGTAACTATGTTTGCAAGTTCGCCATACTATTGCTTTTGTCCCTGACCACGCCTTTGGCTATCCTTGATTGCTTTGTCCTGCCGGTACTCGATCCACGCCTGTCTGACCTTCCCTCTCAGCACTGCAACTGGGTTCTCCTGTTCCTGTACCCTCTGGTGCATTACCATTGCCCCTCATACATGCAGGTCTCAAAAGATTGGTAGGTAACTGGTAAGGTGTGATTTTGATAACACCAACAGTCACCAGCTAGGTAACTGGTAAGGTGTGATTTTGATAACACGCCTAGTACGCCTAGCGTTTCCTTTTCACACTTCAACAAACTGGGTTTTTCCTGTAAAATTTCAACGTCAAAATGTGATATGTATCCTTTGGTTGATGTTTTTGCATATGTTATTTAATTATGTATGTTTTGTTATTTATGTATTAATGAATTAATTTTGACGGCAAAAATCCACCATAGTTGGCTGTAACTATGAGACGAATTTCAAAATGTCACTAATATAGCGAGGAAGTTTGTTAACTTGGTAGGTAGTTGTTTTGGAGCTGCATGTTACATAAACCTTTTAAGGATTGCTGGATTCTTTTGTATTGGATCACCATAAATACATGCGATTACAGAATGTATTATTAAAATAAGTTTAATATTAACTGAATACGTCTGAATTGTTAAATGAAAATACATGCTTTCCCAGTCATTGATTAGTAAAACGTAATTGGTAGTACTGTTCAAAAAGTACTATGTAAAGAGAAACTGTGCACTTTGGAACTGAACTATTAATTTTACACCCGGCACAAACAAAATGCAAATGCCATGGAGTAGATGAAACAACACTATTGCTCATCTGTTACAGGTCTTTTGGGGATGGTAGCACATATGATGTTTACCACAGCCTTCCAGTTGACCGTGAGTCTTGGGCCAGAAGACTGGAAACCCCAGACCTGGGACTACAGCTGGTCCTACATGTAAATTGGCATCTACTTTATGTTATTATAGGGCCTTATATACTTATGTTATTATAGGGCTTAACAGAATTAGTTTTAAATTGAAAGCAGACAGTCTTGTGATATTGTTGACATCTATGATTTTTTTGTGTCAAATATGAAAAACATATATTGTAAGAGTGGGTGGCATGGAAGAACGTCTCACAGCTGTAAGTTTGTCTGTCTCCATTTATATCATAAATCTTTTCCTTTATGACAAAATTTTCCTTGTCAGTCTAATCAATCTGAATATTTTATATTTTTCCTAATTTTTCTTTGTTTTTTTTTTCCTCTTTCAGCTTGGCATGGAGCTCTTTCACTGCCTGCATGGCTTCCTCGGTGACGACAATCAACAGGTACACAAAGACTATCCTGGAGTTCAAACACAAACGGAGAAACATAGAGAAGAATCTGAAAATCAAGCAGAAACTGCTTGACATTGACTCCCCGGACCAAGTGTGGGACATGTACATCAGCTCGGTGCCCAGCACGGCCGAGGAGCTCCTCGACCTCTCCAGCAACGGCCGCAAGCTTTCCAACGCCTCCGTCTTCCTCGATTTGAATGACTTGCCGGACCCTCAGGTAGAGGAGTACTGCTGAAAAACCCTCGTGCCCCCTCACCTCCGGGAAAACTGACCGTACGCGGCCATCCGTTAACTCCGGAAGCGATCGGCACGCGTTGTTAGCCATGGTGGCTCTGTCTGAAACAGCATGATGTTGCGTCTGGGTCCAGCGCTCTAACCGTAAAGATATTTATTACCTGCAGTTAATTCCATTAATTATTTATTATCTCTCACTGTGTAATTGGGGGGGGGGGGGGGGGGGGGGGGGTTAAAGTAGCTTAAGGTTTGTGTGTTGTCGCGGGGTTTAAAAGG
>JAOYSI010011084.1:21936-40803 GCA_025775065.1 Hiodon alosoides | reverse complement strand
GAGAGAGAGAGAGAGAGAGAGAGAGAGAGAGAGAGAGAGAGAGAGAGAGAGAGAGAGAGAGAGAGAGAGAGAGGTCGAACACTTGTAGAAACACCAGAGTGAGTCAAGGCTTTTAGTAGCCCATGCTCCTGCCCCTGGATTTTACTGACACTTGTCGGCCAAAATAGGGAGCTGTCGTCTGTTTTACTGCCACTTTATGGAATAGTTAAAGGATGTCCTTACAAATAGAAGCAATTGCTATTTGTATAGTCCCATTTTTTGAGTAGTTTGTGCTTCCATGCACCCCACCTCCCCCAACTGCAGACCAGGCGGTCAAGGAATGCACTCATTCACAATCTGGTGGCCATCTTGGAAGTTTGCCTCGCACTTCCTGTTTTCATGGCTATGGTTAACCAAAGGAAAGCAAGAGGGAGAGGTAACAGAGAAAAACGCAGAAATGTGGGTTCGTCATAGGTTTTATATATAGACGCAACTATTAAACTCCAGGAAAAGCACTCCAGGGTCAACACAGGACCTTCTGAAAAAACACCACAGTAGTAAGCTATGACGCTGTCATTTTATTCTTACACAACTTTCTTTTATTTCCTGAGGATTTTTTTTCTAGACCTATTTTTACGATCCAAATTAATCTGAGGGATAGTTAGCCAGGCTGCAGTCCATTTTCATTTTATTATATATTATTTATTATATTCACAGGCCCCATCCAGACCACAATAATTTTTGCCAGATAATGCAGACAGTGTGAGCAATAACAACTGTCACAGAGATGAGCTATTCTCTGCTGGCCTGGGGTGAGAACATTGATCCAGAACACTGACTATGTGAGAATGGTATATTTCCCCCGTCAAAATGTTTCCCAGAACAATATTTAACAACTCATTGTTGCCGTTAAAATCATGCCAATTCAGATATCGCCGGTGTGGCTAGCAAACGTGGCTACAATTTATGTGACATGTTGCTAGGTTGTTTTAACGTGAGAGGGGGGACTATAGAAGTACTTAGATTGCTTACTTTTTCTGCCAGAGATTGGGAAATCAATGCTGAGATTGTGAAATGGTATATTTTTTATGAGACAAAAACGTGATTTGAACAGGAAGTAAGAACTAAATGTGAGGGAGGAATTCGCTAGTAAGGGACTAAAAGAAGGCCTCCCGAGTGGCTCAGTCGGTAAAGGGGCTTGCCAATAGCACCGGCGGGTTTGCAGCTTCCAAACTAGCTCGTATAAATATCCGATTGTGATCTAGAGAGCACAACGGTGGCTTACCATTGGCTTCTCTCGGCTTCCCTTAGATTGGATACCTACCCCCAAAAGGTCTGCGCACTCCACTCACACTCCCACCCACGCATGCGTGCACACACACACACAGTATCAGTCAGGAGATTCACTGTCCAGTAATGGACAATTCATCATGTCTCCATTAAAAGACTGACTGATTTTTTCCAGTGAGCATTTTCTGTTTATTGTCATTTAAGTGTTCTTTCTTTGTTTAACCACAGTTTGTTGTTGCCACAAAGATTTGGTGGTTTTTAAACAATTTGTTTACGGTTAGTTTTTCAGCTCCATCAGATGCACTCAAGGAAGTCACATTTCATTCTCCAGTGCTTTGCGAAAAATAGTGTTTACGTTATTTACTTCAGATCTCCATGCTCGTGTCTGGTGGGCATTTGATTTGAGGGCAAAAGTGGTTACATCTGCAGCACCCTGCTGACAATCGACTGCAACAAGCCTGATTTACAGGTCGTAAACACTGTTTACAGTAGCGAGAGTTATTCCTCAGTCAGAGATTCACTTACAGTCGGATGGGATCTCCTCAAAAGATAAAAAAAAAAATTCACTTCCACAGCTGAAGGCTTCAAAGATCAATATTATGTTGGTTATTATGTGGTTTTGCAACAGAACTGAAAGACATTTTAACTTTTTTTGATTTGCAGCTGACCTGAATGTTTTAATTCAATTTGGTTTGTCTCTTACCGTAAACAGACTGTATTGTTAACTTCACAGTACAAGGTCAAGATCAGTTGTTCTTTTTCTTGTCCTTTAAAAACAGGCTTACATAAATATATTTATCAGTTGGAGATCAGGAATACAAAGCTTCCGGAACATGGTGACAGCTGTCGGATCACTATATACTTATACGTACGCTTAATGAAAATCGCGCGTTTGTCTCCTTCATATAAAAGAGTCGATTCCTTAAAAAAAGCTTCCCTTACAATTCACTCGCCAGGTGGAAACAAGGACTAGGCAGCCAGGAATCAAGTGTAAACGGTTTTTCAAGTGTAAACGCTTAGCGACCCATGCTCTTAAAAAAGAGAACAGCAGGAGTGCTGTGTGGAAGTATTTCGCTTATGAAGAGAATGAAAGAGTCAAAATATCAATCCAAGCCCATATGCAAACGGTGTTTTAAGACGGCACAAACATAAGGAGGCAACGTCTCAAAGCATCTGGCGAACAGGCACCCTGACCTCTTCATATATTTCAGACAGGTTAGCGTAGTTCATTAAATTAATGTATCGCTTATATAAGTAAAAAAAATCTATCTCCAAATGTAAAACAGGTGTGAAATACAAAAAGCAAGCCTGTTAATTTAGTACTCACCTGTGCGGTGTTGTGATCTGCGTTGGAGCGATGGTATTTGTCTGAGTTCCCATTTTTACACGTAACATCGCTTAGTTTGATTTTATTATAATTTTTATTTATTTTAAATCAAAAGCACAGAGAAAATATTTTTGATAACATGTATTTATTATTATTTTTCATTAAGCCATTCATTAGTTTGTTTAGTTACTAAATTTAGTTGGAATCAAACAAAACAAAGGATTTTAAACATTTTCTGTGCTGATTTATTTCACATATGAAGTCACGCTTTTAAGCACAAATATATTCCGGAGATTTTTTTGGAGAACCGTCAACGTAAAGAGCAGTAACCTAATTCATCCACTTCATAATTTTAATTAATCCTCATTATTTTGCCACCGAATACAGTAAGAAAGCAGTCCTGCTAAGGGGCCTCTCAATCAAAGTCCTACATAAATAAATAAAAAAAACAGACAATTATAGATAATTATTTGATTTAGTTGTATTTTCTAATTTTAACCATAAAACCTCGTGGATTCCTCTCAAACATTATTTATTAATGTATCCTGTAATTTAGCAAATTGTTTTTACTGCACGATTGTTTACCTTTACTACCTATTTTCAGATTTTATTTTTAGGTGGTATCGAAGAGGTATCTTGTAAAGTAAAACGGAACTGGTATCGTATCGAAGATCCAAATTCTGGTATCGTGACAACCTTAGAAGTGAAGGAGATAAAGAACGGCGGAAAGGAGGAGACGCAGAGGTGAAGGAGATAAACGTCCTAGAGCTTTCAGAGAAAAGGGGGCCTGGGGAAGTGACGCGTCTGTTAAGTGGATTCAGTAGCACCTCTGTTTTCGCCATCACAAACCCCTCGCAATTTACACAAATAAATGCAGATATACAAACCAACATGCCCTCTCTGCATGTTCCTGGACAGTACATGTTCTTGAACACATTTATCAGCACTGATGTATCACTGAACGATCCCACTGGATCACACTGTGATTAAACTCCATTGCTCCGCGATTTACCTTTGTGGAGGCAACCATAAAGCTAATATTTATAATATTATATTAGGTTATACATATATAAACAATTTTTATTCATTTCAATTTTATTTTGCAAAAGATTTAAATACTATGATCACACTGATGCGGATAGATGAACTGAATCACATTTTACTGTAACTCTTAAACTGAGGAGTATGATGCTGAGAAAATCAGCCACGTTCTGAGCTAAAGCCTGCCAATAACTTAATAGATTTATGAAGTTATACGAGTAGTTTGTAATGCCTTTGCACACAATAGTTTGCTTTGTTTAACATTATCCGATCTCGCACTCGTCATTGGTGGCGCGGGGCAATGTATGGACAATAAAACTAGTTAGTTTACAATGTTTACTTTCTATTTCTTTTGTAACGATAAGTTAGGACATATTCGATAACGACGCGTTTTAGGTCTTTGCTGCCAAAAAAGTATACACACCGGCTTTTGAGGCTACACCCCACGCTCCTAACGTTTCGAGCAGTAGGGCTGGAACATTCCTGGTTTGACGACAGGGCTTCGAGCCGCTGCCATGATTTGCTGAGCAATTTGATACTTGCCTCAAGGATGTGTGTGCGTCGAAAAGAACAGTTGTAGTGTGTAAGTAAGCGAGTACAACAGAGGAAAGAGCAGACGACGGAACGTCCCTCTTTGCTAGCAAAGATTAGCAGATATACCTGCGCCTGCATGAGTCCGTATTTCTGCTTTCGCGTTCTCAAACATCCTTGAACTTTCAAACTGCATACAAACGGGCTGAAAAACTTTTTTTTTTGTGTGCAATTTTCCTGCACTTTACGCCCGTGTCTAATGGAGGGCCCTGTTCGGATTTGCCAACGTAAGAATGCGTTTTTCCTTTAGTTCACCCGGCTGGTTGCAGCTGGTACCCTCCTGTGAGAGAGGTAAGGACGCGAAGGGTCCGTGTACGACTTCGGTCTAGAGAAGAGAAGTGCTGGTTCGGAAGAAGTGTAATGAGCCTTACAGTGTTTGAAACGGGAATACTATTTATTTGGACAGCTTTTGTGACATGCACCTCGTACCCATTCATTATGGGGCACGAGGCTGCGTTTTGTATAGTTGAAGGTGGCGCACACGTAGGTAGGATTTGAAACTTTGAAGCCGCTTTATATGGCATTTTAATGAAGTCTGGTCTGTTTTGTCACATTAAAGAAAAAAGCCACAAAAAACACTTTTGATTAAAGGAAGGATTTCTATGTTTGGTGTGAGGGGTGCTGAGTATTTATTTAACAGAAAATCGAAAAATCACAATCATGATAATAAACAACCGGATGTTAATATGTTTCTGAGAAATTATTTGTAAATTTAGTCAACTTAATGATAATAACCAAGCTGATGTAAATTGTTTGATTCATCAACAGGCTTCACTCAAATGAAGATAAGTGATCTACAGCCTCTGGTTTATTTTTATTTATGTTCATGATGTACGGATGCTTCGGAACAGTAAGACAGGTCCTCTAATCGGGACGCCACCCTCTTGTGGAACAATAGAAAAAAAAAAGAAAGGTGGTTTAACAACTGTCTTAGAGATGGGAATTAGATGTCTTCGGCGCGGATTAATCATACCCTTATACATTATAGACTTTACAAAGGAATGTAAACGTATTCTAAAAATGTAGATATGACTGATAAACTTCTGTTTAGTCCTGCTGTAACAATGCTATGCAATGGAGAAACATCGGTCTCTTAATCTATTGGATGTAGTTCGGGGAGCACAGAGACTTGTCATGCTTCGGAGACCAGGACATACAAGTTTAAGTTATACAACTGTTGTAGTTTTTGCTGCTTATCACTTTTCTAACTTTTGGTTGATTGCTTCAAATTTGCAGTCCTTATTATTATTATTATTATTATTATTATTATTATTATTATTATTATTATTATTATTATTATTATTATTACTATTTCGATCTGTTGTTATAATAAGGACTCATTAAAGGAAACATAAATTCACAAATACATTTTGCTGACTGACAAATCGGAATAATCAGATGCGGTCACCTTCCTGTTATTGTTGATCCATGAAAGGAAGATTCACATGCTAGCAACTCCACCATCCTCGGTGTTGGGCTCTGCTGTTGGATTAGGGTGTTGGGCTCTGCTGTTGGATTAGGGTGTTGGGCTCCCGCTAATCCTGTCTGGTCCTTGGACCTTCCATGGTCACAGACTGAGTTTCCACCCAGAAAAGCTTTCTTTGGAAAAGTACTTGTGGAAAGTGAGTCAAACCTATTATTCGGACTTGTAAGAAAAATGAATGCAAGTGTTGTGTTTGTGTGCATGTGTTGTTACTCTGGCAACAAAATTGGATGAATTCATGAACCTCTTCTTGAAGCATTGACTATGGACTACGTCCATGGAAAAAAAAAACTCCACTGAGCCCAAAGTCAGCACATATGAAACTTGTATTAAATTAAAATGCTTATATGCACCAAGTATTTTCAGAAAATAAGTTGTTTTTGTTGTTTTAAAGGCGATTCTGTAAATATTATTAAAATAGTTTAATTAGAGACCCAAAAGGGCCCTTTTATCTGGAGCACCTAGAGGTTTTGGATAAAACAGTGGGGCCGTTGAATGAGCCCTTCGTTTGACCTTATTTTTTGGATCAGGCAGGAATTTGCATCACAACCCCTAATAAAACAACCATTATATTGTCAGCTGGCTTTCTCTCCTTAACAGCACCCCTCTGAAACCTCCTATGCTTTGTCAATTTTCAATTAACCAAAAATCAATACAGGTGACTAGATTTTAAGTTGGGTGATTTTAGCCGTTTCATCTAAAAAATAAAGTCCTATATGTATTCAACAATTTAGGAAAAAAGTCCCAGAATGTGTGACATCAAGCTATCGGGGAACACGTGAAGGCCCAGAAATAAAACACTCAAGTAGTTAAACAAGCGGTATGTAGTCCGTTGGTGGGTGGGGATGCACCCCAAATGCTTTCAAACCTTTGACTTTAGCCTTCTGTACCAATGGGAGGTTAAGACAGCGTCAGTGTGGTAATGTTAGCAACTCACCAGCTATAGGACTGCAACGGAGTGATGCAAAATGATTGATCCATGACTGATTTGCAAAGTAACCAGTTTTGCAGCAGCCGTATGATTCAATTCATCAACAGATGTAAAGTGACTCAGGAGGTTTTATGGTCACATTGCCCGAAGAGCATGTAGTGCTCTCGAAACACAACGAATTGCCGTTTTACTGAAAGAGGGGGGGGGGGGGGGCACATTTGATATTTTTTTTGGTCAATTTTGTCAACGGTGCAGATTTGTCATGGAAATAGTAAATCATCCGCGTGCCTTTATTAAATCATACAGACTCGGGGCAAAAAAGAAACTGCCGCCCCATTAAGTGTGTTATAATAATGTTTGGCCGATTAGCCGCGGAGGCTAATGATAACCACATGTCCCATGGCTCGTAGTGGTATGTTAAGAGGCGCAATTTGAATGGGAGCCAGTGTAGGAGTATGGCTTTATATAGCACACACAATAGCGTTCTGCTTATTCTGGGGCGGTACTACACATTTAAACGGGATTCACTACAGCCGGACGATTTCGGTTTATCAGCACTGAACATTTTTGGAGATTACAAAGATGTAAATTTGCTAATGTAACCTCTGTCGTGAACATGGTTAAAGGAAGTGGAAAAGTTGTAAATTGTTTTTTGTTATTTTTGTAATGCTGATGATGAACAAAATGAGTGAAGGACCCTGTAACTGCCCATCCACTAATGTCTACACAGCCTAGATGGCATGGGTGTTTGTTAGCTCTATTACCAAACTTTATTTGGAGATCTTCCTCCGGATGAGTCTGCACTGCCTTCAAGTGTCATTGAGCTGACAAGTTGGTGCAATGCGGTCATAGTGGACTGCACTTGGATGAAATGGAGTTGATCGACTGAATACAGGGTACCCCACCACCCCCCACAGTACAATGTGGCCTGTGTCAAATGCATACACCAGTTCCTAAATCGAGCCTTGTTGGTGTTCACTGCTAAATAATTTCTTAACCTTCAGCCCCTGATGTTGGGCAATGCCTTTGAAAAGATGGCAAAATGTGATGAAAAACACCAAGGCCAAAATTGTTTAAACAAACGCACAGCTTGGAAGCAGTGGAAACAGATGTTACGCTCAGAGCCATGGGTGCAGTTCTGTTTCAAACAGATTCAGGTATTACTAGGTTACACCTTTAAAAAAAATCTGACCTGCTTAGCGTTTGGCCAAAAGTTTTTTTTTCTTTCATTGGTATGCAATCTATGCCATTTCTTTTTTTGTCACAGCGGCGAAGATCATTTTTATTTCTCTCCACCATCCGCCGCTTTTCCCCGAAAGAAAGTATGAGAACAATTACGATAAACCTTTTTTAAAATGTGAAAAGGAAACGGTGAGAAGGATTAAGAGGGAAAAAACCTTTTTTTTTAAACCATACTTGATGGTAGCACTTAAACGTGGTTTGCCTAGGGCACGCTGGAGAAAAGAACAGAAATATAATTCCTCAAAACTGTGAAAGCTTTTTATTTATTATTCTTTTTCCAAGCAATCTGCTTTTCCCTACCGCTGTCGGGCAAATGTAGATAAGAAGTTTCCCAGCATCCGTCTTCATTTAACTGCCCTATAACCCAGACAGTATATCCCCCCTATGGCCATCCATATGGCTATGGATTAAAACTGTCAACCCCAAACCCAAAGGAGATGGATCGAACGTGCCATAACAATGGAAAAGTCTATGTGCTCTGTATGTTCCTGAAGGATAATAGTTGAAGTTACAAACTATACAAGTTGTTCTGTTCATGGGTCACTTCAATACAGCCTTAGGAGTCAATGAGACAATATATCTCTCTCCATACCCACATGATTTTGCCAACTGATATAGTCGATGAAAACACTATGGCTACGTTATGGCACAAGGGATAACCTGGCATAACCATTTTTGGCTATCCCTGGAATTCTAACGTCAGATCCGGCAAATTCTAACGTCAGATTCCGGCAAAGGAATCTAAGTGCTTTGCTGATTTTTGAGTGGTTCTGATTTATGCCACACTGAATTAGTATTCCTTGCCTGGTTGTGACCAGTAGTGTGTTAATGTTGTATAAATGAGGAACAATTCCTTGTTCACGGCCAAAAAGAACACAGACTGGGAACAGGGATAGCAGGAGGGTTCCTGATAAGTTTTTTTTTAATGAATGCTTCTGATTAGCTACAATGGTGTGTGGCAGGATGACATGTACTGGGAATGCCCTCTAGACGCTCGGGCATTTGTCATGAAGGCTTTTTCCACCACGGCTGTTCATGTAACGTTTTCAAGATTCTTCTGGAATTCTCAGTTTTGGTACTAGTGTTTATGGGCCACAATAAAGCCGATCTGCTCTGGCACTGATTTGAATACACTATGACCAAAGGTGTCCCCCAGTGCATTAAAAAAAATGTAGCAGGCCCTCCTCTGAGGTCTGATTTTGCCCGGAGAATTGCCAGCTTCTCCACGAATTAGGAGCCTGTGAACAAATCGCTGCCCTTAAAGGGTTAGAGGTCTAGCAGCGAGTTAATTCGCAGTCGTTTTGTTTTGCGAGAGCTGGCCCAAATGTCACCGTGGTGATACTCAGGGAACCAGCTCGGGGCTAAGTTTCCGGGGGTTCGAGACAGTTTTGGGCTGTCCTTCCACAGCTAATCCCGCTGTTCATAACCTTGGGAAACAACCACCCCTCGCCCTTAGACTCCTCATCCGTTCCCAAGGAAGAAAAAGAAAACAGACTTTACACATGCATACCCCCCCCCCCCCCCAAAATAACTCTAATTAAGATGGGTCTTATTTATAATGCTGCTATTCAACCTCCCTTTCCCACCCTCCCTTGCTCTCTGGTCGGAGAGATTTTGCTTGGGGCGAATAAGCCTAGGGCTAGAGTTAGTGTGGTGTCCCAGGTGCCGGCACTGGTACTCGGAGGGGGCGGAGGGGGGGCCAAGGGGTTGTTTGTCCTCAGTAAACAATGCTTTGTTAGATTTGACTCACTGATCCAGCTGGCCTCTCTCTCTCTCTCTCCCTTGGTCCTTTGCTGTCCTTCTCTTGTGCGATGGGGACGTTGGCCCTTGAGAAGTCTGCCCCTCACGCACAAACTATTTCCTCTCCCTGTAGCCCAAAAGTGTTGTCCCTTATGCTGAATATTTTAAGCCCAGGTTCTTTGATCTTGTGAAGTTTGTGCTGTGTAGTGTAATTCAGTAGGGGAAGACTGGCTTCGGCCTGCCGTATCATTGAAGGACAGTAATTCCTATACAGTCTTTCACAAGCTTAGCCGTGATTGCCTCTTGAGTTCCCATGGAAACAAAGGAGATTCCTTTTTGGTTCTCTAACTGCTCCCCTCTTTAATTCTCATTGTGAGCCCCATATCAGGTATTTTTCTTTAACGACTCTCTTTAATTAATAAAAAAATAAAAGTCTCTCATTGGCTCGGTTCTCATTGGCTCGAGGCAGCTTGGCATTTTTCTTTCAGAGCAGTGGGAGCCAATTAGCGACACGGTATTTGCTATTTCCACTGTGGGAATTTTTTCCCACATGTCCCAAAGCTTCCAGTTTCCAACCGATTTGCACTCCAATCTGGGGCGTTGTTCCATCAGGGGCTGATGGACTCACACCACGCTGTCCAGTCTTTGGCAAAAGCGGGGGAAGGCGGGCTATTGTTTACCTCTTACTTCCGTGCTTCCATCCTCCCACCACCACCACCAGCCCCTTCGAATGTCAACTGTATGCTAAATAGCATGATCTGGATCTGGATTCTAGCTCAAAGGGTGGGTGGGTACCAACTTCTTTGGCCCACATTTGTGTCACCCCTTTGTCCCTAATGGAATCTGATAGGGGCTCAAGAGTCTCTGACTGGTGGGCAGATCGACAGGTTTGTGTGCACGCCCCTCTCTCCTCTGCCCCTGGGCAGACAGCGCTTTTATTTCCCCCTCTTTATCTGGGTGCTGTATGGAATCCGTTTGTTTGTTTAATGAACATTAATGATACTGGCTGTTTAATAGTCTGCCTATTGCCCTTTAAAACTTTGCATTGACATTTGGTGAAGGACACAGGGATGCCATATTCCACCCACAAATTGCCCAGACACTCACTGGCAGTGATCCATCCAAGTGTGATTCGACTATGAAATGATAGGGTGAGGCAGAGAAGGCTGCATTTCAGTCCCCCTGGCTGAAGAAACTGTGAATTGTCTGTTATTGGGGAATTTCGGGTGTGGACTGTGGTCCAGAATTTCTGAGAGTTTAATGGAAGGCTATTGGGATGTCTTGGATGTCTGTTGTTTTTGAGTCTGGTGGAGTGAACCTTCCCTAAAGGTTACTCAGGACTTCTGTGGCTATGCACTAGGAGAGGGCTGGCAGAATCCAGTCCCTGTGGACCTTAGGGTCTTCTGATTTTCTCCTGTTGATTTCCATTTTAATTCTGTGAGGTAGAGTTAGAGCAAGCAGAACCTGCAGACTGCGAAGACAGCCCTGCAATAGGGGTTGTGTGTTACACAAGATGAATACTGAAATATTGTGACAAGCTTCTTCGTAACTCGGTTGACTCCGTTTCAGATGACTGCCACTTTCATGGTAGCAAGACTTTCTTCAGGACAGTCCTCTTGCTTCAGCTAGCTTCAGGACTCCCCTCTTGCTTCAGCTGGTTTCAGTACTCCCCTCTTGCTTCAGCTGGCTTCAGGACTCCACTCTGACTTCAGCTGGCTTCAGGACTCCACTCTGACTTCAGCTGGCTATAGGACTCCCCTCTTACTTCAGCTGGTTTCAGTACTCCCCTCTTGCTTCATCTGGCTTCAGGACTCCCCTCTGACTTCAGCTGGCTTCAGGACTCCCCTCTTGCTTCAGCTGGTTTCAGTACTCCCCTCTGATTTCAGGACACCCCTCTGACTTCAGGACTCCCCACTAGCCTGGTTTCAGCCTTCGTTCATTTTGTCTTGTATCGCACAGAAGCCTGCATGCAGGAAATAAACACTTGGTTGGCCTTTTCACAATGCATTCCAGGAGGAGTATCACCCTAATTCACCAGCCTCGGCTGATATCTGCTAGGAGAGGAAACCCGTCTTGTCCATCCGGTATTGGCCCAGTTGGTATCAGGATGTTGTCGGCTGCATTTCGATAAGGTGACTTGAGATTATCTCCGCATTTCTCTCTCTGTGGTGCCAGATTTGAGAAGAAAAGCAACAGATAAGACTCAGGGTTGATGCCCTCCATTTCCCCTTTTTTGGCACACTTCTTGGTGAGATTGGGATGGAGATGGATATGGATATGGCTGGGGTGGGGTGGCAGGCATTCAGCCAAGTAAAGAGCCACAAATTATCATCTTGTCATCTTGGCTAGCAATGACTGAAAAGAATTGGCCTCACAAACTGTTGTTATTTGCTTAGCAGATGTTATTTGCTTTGCAGATTTTGTTATCTACAGTGAGTTTTGTAGCTTACAGTTTTTCAGTTTTTTTTGGATATTCATCTAAGCAATCCTTGCACAAGTGACAACCACCCTCACCGTGTTGAGGGTCTGGAGTAGAGGGGTTCCTGACAGGATGGGTGTGATTTAGTACAGTATCATGTAGCTGGGTGTTAAGTGCATCAGGGGTTTGAGAAGTATTTTTCAGATAAAAAAAACAGACACTTATATTTATTGGTGGAAGACCTCTGTTGTGCCATAGTGGGTTTGCGCTGCATATTTGTATATTTGTGTACACTAAGCTCCCCCTTTTCCATGTGTCGTCCCACGTTTGCACACTGATTAAATTCTCCCCCTTTGTCTGGCAGGCTCGCAGGCCCAGGGTGGACCCGGCGGCAGCCAGGAAGCACCATGGAAGCCGTCCTGAGGGCCCTGTCTGCTGTCCTGTGTCTCAGCCAGGCCTTCCTCCCCAGCTGCACGTGTAAGTGGGGGGTCTTTAATACCTACTTTAATACTTTTTATTGAGTCTTTTCCCCGGTGTTTCATTTAGAACCAAAGCCCGAAATCATCGGATCATGAGTGTGAATCATAGCGTCGCTAATGGATAATTGAATGTCTGACTCTTCTCCCCCCTTCAACCCCCAGCAGATGCCTCTCTGGCCTTCCTCTCAGAGCCCCTGTCCGCCACTGAGAGGCTGGGGGGCATGGTTCACCTACGCTGCTCGGCACACCCCCCGTCTGCTCGGCTGTCCTGGCGCTTCAGGGGACAGCCCCTGAAGGACCCCGGCTCATCGGTGGCAGTTCTGCTGCAAAGCCCTGGCCATCTCACCCTGCCCTCCGTCCAGCCCGACCAGGCCGGGGACTATCAGTGTGTCGCAGAGTCGGAGGCGGGTGCCATCGCCAGCCGCCTAGCGCGAGTCACCATCGCAGGTATTCGGGAGATAGCGGTTGCTTACTTTCTCTCCCGCCCCACCTCACTCACTCACAGCTGTGGACATGAGAGCCCTGGATGGAGCAGTTGACCCACATACAGGCACTCTAGTATAGTACACTAATGCAGCAGCACAAATACAGCTCCTAGCGGAAAGGAATTTGCATTGGGCCAAGCCCTTAAATACGCCTCATGTACAAGATGATGCAGTATATGAAGGATATTGTTGATGTATGCACGGTTTCCTTTCCTGTGGCCGGGGACTGTTGAGAGCCGCCCCGTTTCTCTCCGTTCAGGTATCTCAAAGTTTGACAAGTCCCATCGACGGTCTGTGACCGTGGAGGAGGGCAGCACAGCGCTCATTGAGTGCCACCTGCCCCCCAGTGAACCCCCTGCACTTCCACTTGTGTGGGTGCGAGGGGCACGGCTTGATCAGTCCACAGGTACACACCTCACCCTGTCGCTTTGAGCACACACTGATAAGACAAGGGGGAGGGAACTATTTGCCACAGACTTACACAACTTGCAGTTTGCTGGAATCAGAATTCTCTCTTGGTATATAATTAAAATTCTGCTTCACCCAATGACCTGCTGTGATTTCACTCCCTGTTTGTATTTGCAGATGAATTTTTAATCCTTCCTTCTGGGAACCTTCAGATTGTGTCGGCTACCACTCAGCACCAGGGGATGTATAAATGCACAGCGTATAACCCCATCACGCAGGAGTTTAGGTCAGAGGCCCAGAGAACCAAACTCACCGTCAAACGTGAGTGGGGGATGACGTCGTTCTTTTTCTTACTCTAACACACTCTCACAAACACAACACACATTCACTTTCTCTCGCTTTCTCTCTCACACACTCTCACTCTTCTACTCGCGGAACAGACTTTCCACAGTGCTACATTTTTCCTTGCTGTAAGTTGCTTAAAGGGGAAGTGTATAAAAAGGGGGTAACGCATTAGTGGGGAAAGCATGCGACTGCCCTACCCGGAAAAGCCTATCCACCACCTGCCTGTACCACACTGTACTTCATTTACTTTCTCACCGAACACATGATAAAATGAGGAGGAGGCTCGAGAAGTTTGCTGAAATCTGGCACAGAACTCAAAACTGGTGTATAGCAAGGGTTATGATTAGGTATATAGCTCGGAACGCTTGTCACATATATTGCAGAACCAGTGAAATGACATTTAGCGGAGTTTCCCTGTAAGTAAGCATTCAGCTTAGTTTCATTATGTTCTTTTGTTATGTTTCAATCATCTGATCTTCATTGAACCACGGTTTTAAGTGGTTTTGGATTTCAGGTTTGTATCTGTTTTATATTCCCAAATGATTTGGCCTATAATAGGCAGCAGGTTGTGTAATTTGATCTGATTTTCTCCTGCTCAGGTTCCAGTGCTCCCTCACCGGTCCGAATCGTGTACCCCCTCACCCCACAGACCCTTGTGGTGGCGCTCTCTGGGTCTCTCACCCTGGAGTGTGTCCTGGCAGGGAGTCCCCCACCTGTGGCCCGTTGGACCAAAGATGGGGAGGAGGTGGTTCCAGGGCCAAGGCACACGCTGCTGTACAACAACCTGGTGCTGACGGGTGTGCGGAGGAGCGATGCGGGGAGTTACCGGTGCTCTGCTCAGGCTGATGGAGGGGATGTAATCAGCACTGACTACACCGTGAGTGTGCATGGTGAGTTTCCCCCTCAGGTGCAGGTTTGTTTATGGTTCCCCCTGGGCTGAGTGCAGGTGTGTTTATGGTTCCCCCTGGGCTGAGTTCAGGTGTGTTTATGGTTCTCGCTGGGCTGAGTTCAGGTGTGTTTATGGTCCCCCCTGGGTGAGTGCAGGTGTGTTTATGGTTCCCCCTGGGCTGAATGTTAGTTTGTTTTGTGTTCATGGGCAGTGGGTTTGTGTACCTTCGGAGCCCCTCCCCTGTATTTTTGTTCGTTTACTTTGTGTATCCCTGACTTCGCATGTTTCCTCCTCCCCAGAGCCTGCCTCTGTGATGGAAGGCTTGATGGATCAGTCCGTCCCCCCTGGTTCTTCTGTCCTCTTTTCCTGTTTGGCCGATGGAAACCCCACCCCCAACATCACATGGCTGTTAAACTCTACCCCGGTCGTCCCTTCACCCCGCCTCCAGATCTCTGGCCCTTCCCTCCACATTGCTGACGTTGTGCTGGGGGATCAGGGGGTTTACCAGTGCCTACTGGACAACGGGATCAGCTCCGCCCAGTCGTCTGGCATCCTCACTGTTCAGTCAGGTATGCACTGTCATCGTGGGTGTCAGGTCTTTGGTTGGAGCTTCGTCTGCATTGGTGGTCCCTCGGACAAACCAAACGGATTTAAATCCAGAACGGCTCATTGTTGTCAGAAGAAACCTAGAAGTTCCTGCTGCCACGGAGCTAGTTTTCACCGTGCGTTTCGCTCATCAGGCGGTGCAAAAGGGTTTATGCCGACTGACTGGCCAACGCTCTCAGCACTCAGCTCCCAGTGATAGCTGCCTCCAGGGTCGGAGGGGAGAGTGTGGGGGAGCTGTGAATTGGGGGGAGGGCTATGATGAACACCAGACCATCGGGCTTTCAGCATCCCGCACCGTCTGGCTTTTATTCATTTACACATTCGTTCCTTCGGCTCCAGGCCGTGCAAACCGGGCGGCCCCTAATCCCCAAACAGTTCCGTGTATCTAGTGAAACATTAATAAACACAGCGGTGTCAGAATGTGAAGGAAGGCAGACCCTTTGCACATGGACCTGTTTACATTGAATGATAAATGTCAGATGCAATAAGTAAATGAAGCCGTAGTACCATCCTAGTTGAAGAATTTGTATTTCAGTCATTTTGAGACCATGATTATCTTATTGATGCAAAGTATAGGAATTAGATGGTATGTTCAATCAGACTGACAAATAACTTGTATTCCTTAGGCCTGGACTCTGAACCTGTAATTCTGTCACCGCCTGTAAGTGGAAGATTTCAGGAAGGCGATTTTGTATCATTGTCGTGTAATGCCAGTGGGGATCCTCTGCCTGACATCCGATGGTACGACACCACTGGAGCCGTTATCGCCCATCCTTCCCACCTCCTCCAGCCACACAAGGCCACGGCCGAGGCCTCTGGTGACGGCTCCGCCTACGTCGCAATGTCCCGACCGGGCAGCAGTTCACTCTATATCCAGGCTGTTGCTCCATACCATGCAGGAAAGTACATTTGCATGGCCTCCAACAAACTGGGCTCTGTGCAGGCCGAGGCCTTTCTGTCTGTGGGTAAGTCTGAGCTTTGCAGAGGCGTTGCTTGACTTTATACACAGTATACGCATATAAACACTATATGCACATATATATGTCAATAACAGTGTATAACTTGTCCGTTGTTGTGAGTTAGAGGCAGACAGGAAGACTGGGGCGTGGTGTGGGTTGTGCTTGTGCCAGGGTTCCGATTGGCTCCGGCATTTTAAGTGGCTGGCATTTGGAATCCGTGGTCTCTGGCCAGGGTCCCAGTGAGTTGGGTTTAGTGTTTCTGGGGCTGTTTGTTTAGTTAAGTAATCCGATGGCACACACTGAAAATAACGTGGGCCGCTACGCGAAAGGTCAGACGGTAAAATTTCCTTCTAAATCTAATTTGTTAATCTATGTATGTTTTAAAAATTGTATTATATAAGCTCTCAGCCTATAGTGGAGTTGGTATGAAACAAACCCACTTTTTCGGGGCAGTGCACATGCAATCCCAGTTGACTGTTCTGGCTCTAGATTTAAAAAAATGAAAACCACGAGTGGCATTATTGGCCCCCCAACTCAGATCAGGTAATTTGCCGATTATGACCGGTCTGATTGGGTAAGATTCGGCCTGGCTAGTCGCCACACAGCATCTCCTGTTGGCTTCCTGGGCCTCCAGGTTGGCAGAGCATATTTAGCGATTCCAAAGGAATGAGAAAGTTGAAGAATAACTTGGGGGAAGCTAATCATTATTATTTTCTATGTTTTACATTGAATTGTTATTGTTGCTGCTGTTGTTGTCAGTTGCGTGTCTTGTTCCCAAGAGTAATTTTTTGGTCATCTTTCCTCTGGCACGAGTCCCTAAAAGCCATAACTCATAACTCAAGGCACTTTTGCCTTGAAAAAGCTAGCTTGAGCTCTTTTGTTTTCTTCATGTTTGAGAGATTTAATGTGTATTTTCTGGAATCATTTGGACAGAGATAACCATAGAAAGGTCCACCTACACACACGCACACACACACACTCGTATGTATAATATTTATATATAATATTTGTATAATTTTTTGTAAAATACTTTTAAACAGTAGTTCTTCCATTCACAGTTTCTGTCCTGAAAACGTGTTAATACGCTTGTATAAGATGTGTCAGAGCAATGAAAGTTTTTATTCTATTCGACTGACAGTTCCTCCAATGAGTACCACAGCGAGTGTGGCTGTGAGCCTGCCTTCAGCTTCCGCCTACCCAATCCAAAACAACGTGGGAGAAGAGTCATCCTTGCCAGAGGAGGAGCTGGAGGACCTTCAGGCCATGTCCACAGAGAGGACGGGTTACCTGCCCACTCCAGAGGCACCAATCATAACCAGCCCTCCGCAGACTTACAAGCATGACGTGTACGACCTGGAGTGGAGGGCGGGGCGAGACTGGGGCAACCCCATCAATGCGTACTTCGTTAAGTATCGCAAGGTAAGTTCCACAGGCTCACTGTTTGGGTACCAACCCCATTGTCTTCTGACATTGCTGTCTGACATGTTATTAGGTAGAGGAAGTATTTTCCTGCGATACAGCAGCAAAACAAATGGCTTCCAGGGCAACCACAAGAAACTCAGAGTTGTCTTACTGTTGATGTATGACCAGGAATATGATTGACCTTATCTTTCTGGGCTCAGACTTACTCAGTTCTTTTGCTTTTTTGCCATTGTGTGTGTCTGTGTTTGTGTGTGTGTGTGCGCATGCGTGTGCGTGTGTCTGTGTCTGTGTGTCCCATGCAGCTGGATGACGTAGGCAACGTGGCGGGTGGCTGGCACACTGTGCGAGTCCCAGGCAGTGAGAAGAGCCTGCACTTGTCAGAGCTGGAGCCCTCCAGCCTGTATGAGGTGCTGATGGTGGCACGCAGCTCCGCCGGTGATGGACAGCCTGCCATGCTCACGTTCCGCACCGGCAAGGGTCAGTACCCACTGTCATTTCACGCCACCAAATGTCGGTGAGGGAGGACAAAGTCTGTGTTGAAAGCGACAAACGCGTCAGTCTCAGAAAACAATGAAAGGAGAATGATATAAAAAAGACTTTTTGGTATCTCCTGCCATGGGCTGCGCTGTTTACAGGCAGTGACTCTCCTTCTCTTGCTTTCAGAGAGGGGCACCTCCTCCAGTAAGGCTCCTCCTGAGGCCCTGCCAGATAACACCCCCGAGCAGGAGATCTCCAACACGCACCAGGTCAAGCAGGACAGGGGTAAGACCAGAAGAGCAAGGGCGTTGCCCATAAAAGGTCCACCTCTGTAATGGTGCATCGGGATGCTAACGTTACAGCTGGGTGACTTATGGGTCCTTTTGGCTTCACCTGCTGACAAGCGTGGGAGGTCATGTTGTCACTTCAGTAATGGCCTTGTTGATATTTCTAGTGGCCAAATTGTAGACAGTGTTCTTCTTTGCTGAAATTTAGTTGCTCAACAGGTTTGACTGTTTAGTTTACAATTTCACATTTATACTGCTGGGTATTTACTGAAGGGACCCGGTACCCTTTACCCATTTATACTGCTGGGTATTTACTGAAGGGACCCGGTACCCTTTACCCATTTATGCTGCTGGGTATTTACTGAAGGGACCCCGTACCCTTTACCCATTTATACTGCTGGGTATTTACTGAAGGGACCCGGTACCCTTTACCCATTTATACTGCTGGGTATTTACTGAAGGGACCC
>JAOYSI010011084.1:0-19551 GCA_025775065.1 Hiodon alosoides | reverse complement strand
ACTGTTCAGGGAATGGGATATTCTGGGATATTTAATGGGCTATGGTACTGTTCAGGGAATGGGATATTCTGGGATATTTAATGGGCTATGGTACTGTTCAGGGAATGGGATATTCTGGGATATGTAATGGGATGTGGTACTGATGTTTTTTTAGTTGGGGCCTCTGTTGCGCACTGTGGTCGATTAGACGAGACTCGTGCTTCTGGCGGAATGTGAGGCGGCTGTTAAGGGGAGGCCCAAAAACCTGTGCTATTTTTAGACTATGGTTAAGATGGGAAGTTGAAGGACACAGAAAAGATGATACTTAGAATATTAATTTTATTTTATATAATAGCAATAATAATAATCATATTTTTTTACTAAACTCTCAGCTTTTAGTGATTATTAGCGCTCCTCATTTGTTCAGCCTTACTGCACGAGGAGCAGATGTCTGGCAGTTTCCTTAAGGCTGACTTTAATGTCACTGGCGAGGTTGTTGATTCCTCAGCACAGACATAGCCTTCACACAGCGTCTCAAAAGCAGAAGCTGTCCAATGACTGCTTTTCCCCTTGTCTTCCGCAGTACACTCCTTCCAGTAACAACAACACGCCCATCCAAGGCTTCTATATCTACTACCGTCCCACGGACAGTGACAACGACAGCGACTACAAAAGGGACGTGGTAGAAGGTGTGTGTGTTGGGTTTAGACCTGGCTTAACAAGGCCCGAAGATCGCTGGTGTTGCAGTGTTCATTTTGGCAACTATTTTAGAATTAGATGTAGTCTTGGTCTTTTGACAAAAATGCGTATTAGCCTTAGCTACATCTTTAGCCACCCCCGATTTAATTGGGTTTTAGTCAATTACATTTTAGTCCATGTAACATTAATATTTTTCATTATCAAAAATGTGCATTATGTGCAATGGCAAATGCATAGGTATATTGATTGACTATATTTGATGCTTTTGAAAAATCTGTTTTTAAAATTTTTAAAATTTTAAAATTTTAAATATCAAAACATATTAAATTAACATTTTTTTAAAGAAATTAAAAAGCAGATATTAGTGGTAAAACTTAACAAGATAAATCAAATTAAGTTGGTGTTTTATGAGATTTGCCAATTAGAACAGCAACTACATCATTTATTAACACATGGTATGCTACATGGTTAGATATAGTAATCATACCAAGTCATATATTTGTGGATGGTGAGCCTTCACATGTGTTTAATGTCGTGCTCTTCCAGAGAGCTTAGGACCGCAGTTTCCGCTGGCTCTACTGGACTTGCATATGCATACTTGGGTTCTCTACAGGGTTATATTTAAAATGATCCCAGACACTAGTCTACTTCCGACCAAGCCCAAGTAGGACAGAAACAGCGGACAAAGCCATTGCACGTGCAAATAAGATGCCGTAACTGAGCTAAAAAGTGCGGGTTGTGAATGTGACGGGTCTAGCCATTTCTAAGGCTCCCAGACTGCCTCACAAAAATGTTAGTCCATTAGTTTTATGTGGAATTTTCGCCTTGGCATATTTTAGTCAACTGAATTAATAAGAGACTTGTTTTCGTAGTCCCTAGTCTCGTTTTCGTCATACTTATCGTAACTGTAAATTTGGCATTGGTGGATATTTTTTGTCTTGGTTTTTGTTGACAAAATGAACACTATGGTGTTAGGCTCAGCATGTGTGTAGCAGAAGAAAGGTCAGTTGGGGGGTCAAGAATATCCCTCGGAGGTCAAAAGCCACACGAATGGCCTGAACGAGCTACTCACCGAGATGCGGGGGCACGGAGAGGAAGGTTTGTTCCGTGGTGAGTGCGGGGGTGGCATAGCAAAGCGGGACTAAACTTGTTCTCTATAACTGGCTGCGTGGCTAATGGCCCATAACAGAAACCCCATACCGGCTGGGGACCCAGGGCCAGGCTCAGGTTACTGCCAGGAATGTTAACGGCCAGGCCTGGCGAGGTTCTGTCTGCACTCCTGACTGCCGGGTGCCCTTCCACCTTTCACCCCGTCAAGAGAAAACCTCACCCTATAGTGGCAGTGCCCTGAGACAAGGTTGGGGTGTCATTTTTGAAAGCCTTCACTTGTCAATATTCTTACTTAGGTGTTGGGGAGAGGCCGGGACTGAAGTGACTGATGCAGTTCCCTCAGTTTACAGTGGGTGGCGCTAAATCACAATCCAGCAGCTGGCTGTTTTCTTTCTATTAGAGAAATAGAATGCTATTCTCCAAACGTTTGGCATCAGCTCTGTTTGGTTGTGCTGAACAAACATTCGCTGTGCGGGTTATGGACCGTGATGAAATGGAGCGTGTGAATGAAAAGCTGGTGCCAAGCTGCCGTGAGTGTGAAGACACACCCACACACACACACGCACACACACTCACACTCACACTCACACTCACACACACTCACACTCACACACACTCACACACACTCACTCACACACACACACTCACTCACACACACACTCACACACACACACACTCACACACACCACACACACACACACACTCACACACATTCACACACACCACACACACACACACACACTCACACACACACACACACACACACACACACACACCGTGTGCAAAATGGATGTATTGGAGCCAGTCCAGATAAAACATTAAGCTGCCATTTATGGAGCCTGTCTGGAATAAAGCAACTGTCTCAAATCCCGAGAGAGGGTTGGGAGGCGAGGGTATGAGGCCAGCGAATGATTGATGGAGGGAGAGAGAGAGATAAGGAGAAGGAGAAAGTGATTCGTATTAGGTAATGGCGACCAGTCTCGGACACAAACCGCATGACATCATGGTGAATGTGTTTGTTTTTTTCTTCTCTCCCCCGCAGGCAACAAGCAGTGGCATCTGATTGGCCAGCTTCAGCCAGAGACCTCGTATGACATCAAGATGCAGTGCTTTAACAGCGGTGGGCCGAGTGAATACAGCAACGTTATGATCTGTGAGACCAAAGGTGAGGGGTCGAGACACCAAATAACCTAGTGCATTTGAACATAAAATCTCTATTTTTGTGCATGCCTGCAAATGGAAAGTAAAATATACAGGTTTTGAAACATCATATAAATGTTGAATCAAGTTGTATCTTTTACGGAAGGATAATTTATATTTTACATTTTAAATTTCATTTGAATGTTATTTGCTGTGAAACATTTTACAATTAAATTACAATTCGAAATTTTCAAAGGTAATATAATAAAAACGGGAAACCCAGAGTAAAATGGTAAAATTATGTGTGAGGGGGGGTTGACAGTGGACCAGTCAGTCCAGAGTGACGGACAGTCATCACCTCCTCTTGCAGCCCGCCAGGCCCTGGGCGTGGCCCCCCAGAACCCGGTCGCCTCCCCTGGCCCCTCCCTCTCCGAGCCCTCCATGCCTCCAGGGGGCTTGCTGTATCTCATTGTGGGCAGTGTGCTGGGATTGATGGTCCTCATCCTGCTGGCCTTCATCGGCATGTGCCTGTGGAGGAACCGGCAGCAGGGTAGCCTCAGCAGTGAGTGTCGGTGGGGGGGCACTAAGTGGTCCGACCGCAATGTTTGATAGCTGGGAATCGGACGTTAATTAGCTTTAAGCAGTAACCGGAGTAGGTTCAGGTTCCATTACATGTTCCGTCAGTCTCTTGATGGGTTCAGCGTCAAAGCCAGGGGGAAGGAGTATTAAGCAGTATTGTTCTCAGAACATGAGGATGGTGAGGGAACATCTAAAAAGACCATCCTGATCCCCTGTGTTCCATCTCTTCACAGAGTATGACCCCCCTGGGTACCTGTGTCAGACGGCAGAGATGAACGGTCGAGCACTGGAGTATGGCAGCCTCCGCGTGGCGGGGGGCTGCATGCAGAATGGCCTCCAGCCGACACCCAGCTGCCCCCACCTCCACCACAAGCCCCCCGCCAGCGTGGCCCTGCTCAACGGCCCACACACCCACCACAGCCCCATGGAGTACGAGCACTCCCACGCCCATCACCTACACAACGTGAGTCCTGACCGGGGCACTCGCCCTTCCACGTATATTTGTTTTTTAGTGGAGGCTGTGGTGCAGTGTACAAATAGGTGGTTAAAGATGAGACGGAAGGTTTAAATGATAAAAAAAACTGTTTCTTTTAGGACGTTTTGGATAGCTTTTCTTAATAGAAATAATAATAATAATAATGAAATTATCATTAATAATAATTTAAACTTAATGCCCAGATATGGGAACTCTAAACGCAACCTTTCCCTCTTTCTCTCTTGTTGGCAGGGAGGTGGGATGTACACAGCTCTGTCCCAGTCAGAGTCCTCGGACTGCACAAGCTGCCAGAACTTCTGTAACAATAACAGGTCAGTGAGAGGGGTGGGGCAGCTTCTCTTCACCGCTCCTCCTGGGAGCATCCACTGAGATTTAAGTCCAGGGTCATGTGTGCTGAATAACGTGTTAGCCTTATGGCGCAGTAAGGAACAGTGTTAAGTGCAGGGTCAGGTGTGCTGTATAATGTGTAAGCGTTATGTCACAGTAAGGAGCAGTGTTCAGTGCAGGGTCATGTGTGCTGTATAATGTGTAAGCATTATGGTGCAGTAAGGAACAGTTTTCAGTGTGGGGTCATGTGTGCTATAATGTGTAAGCGTTATGGCGCAGTAAACAGTTTTCAGTGTGGGGTCATGTGTGCTATAATGTGTAAGCGTTATGGCGCAGTAAACAGTTTTCAGTGTGGGGTCATGTGTGCTATAATGTGTAAGCGTTATGGCGCAGTAAGCGGTGCTCAGGGCTTGGTTGTCGTCTCTACTTATCGGAGAAAAGAGACATCTGAGCTGTTTTCATGCTGGCTCCTCACCCAGGATACAGCCGTGCCGAGCTGGCCTGAGGTCTCGGGTCGGCTGACCACCCTCCGCTTTCCCTAATTCCGCTCTCCCATTGGGCTTGTTTGTGTACTTTGGTGACTCTGGCACTGGAAATTTACATGGCGCGCACCCAGCCAGCCGGCCTAATAGGACTTGTGTTTATTTACCTCCTGCTGTAGGGATGGGGGCGGGGGTGCTGATGTTTGAATTGACCGGAGATGGAGGAGGAGCACAGTGTTACAAGCTGCCGGGCTTTGGCGTCACATTTTATGAATGGAACTTTTTAGAGCCCTTCTCTTGGGTGTTTTTGTTTGTCCAAGCGGCTCTCTACCCCCATTTAATAAAGACTTTCATGAAAATGATAAACAAAATGTCCCTCTAGTAGAGTAGATAGCTGGATTGCATAGTACCAAACATAACGTAACTGCTAACTGAAAATATAATTGCAAAGCTTTTAAGGAAGGACTTAAATAAACAACCATTGTTATACAACTTAGAATGTTTACGTGTAGCTAAAATGTATGTACTATGACCCCTGGGAGCTATTAAGAAGCAAAGTTGCAATAGAACAGTCTTTTTAACAGTTGCGTGCATCTCTCTCTGTCCAGGTGCTACACAAAGAAGAACGGGACATTCACCGCCAGCACCCTTGCGATAATGCGCTATGTCGCCCCGCGTCAGCCGGACGGTTTGGAGATGGTCCCTTTGGCTCCTGTGATGTCACACTGCCAGAGGCCTGCAGAGGACGGCGGTGGGGGCGGGGCCGGAGAACCTGTTGGGGACACAGAAGGGAAAACCGTCCCGCCCCCCTCCCATCTACCCTACCGTCAGGCGGGAGAAAACCGGCACTGTGCGTTAGAGGAAGGAGGTAGGTGGAGTAAGACCATTTTTTATGCATTCAGTCTTTTCTCCCCTCTTTTATACAATTAAATACAAAATAAAATTGTTATTTAATTTATCATCTGTAAAACTTGGTACGTGTATGAAACACGTACGGTATTTTGCCGACGCTAACAGGGACGATTGGTTTTTTACAGCACTTCCCCCCCATTTCCCCCTCTTTCCCCTCCCTGTTCAAGCCCTTGACATGGTGGCCAGGTACGGCACACCTGAAAGACCGGCGCTGTGTTAGGAGGGCCCGGCCCATGAGAAGCCATGATAACCACCTAGGATGGCCTTTGGCGCAGGACACCTGAGCAGGGCCGACAGGAGGCGAAGGACGCTGTGGTGCACGTGGAACAGGGGAGGTAGACGAAAGGAGGCGAAGGACGCTGTGGGGGACATGGGAACGGGAAAATGGGGGGAGCGAGACGCTGTGGGGCGTAACGGACAGGGGACACGGACAATGGCGGGCGAGAGGCACTGTGGGGTCAGAGACTCAGATTACAACTACAGCCCAAAAAAAAAGAATAAGAACTCTTCAGACCTATTTATTTTTTTGTAGTAGTTAAATATTATTTCATAAGAATGTATCTGTTTAAAGAAAAAAGTTTGTTTTTTATATTATTTATGCCATTTTGATGAGAAAAACGTTTTATTTTATTTTTTAACATTCTGCTTTTACGTTCAGTGAGGGGTTTAGCCCTTGTGTAAAGTTTTGTAATAATATAAAGAGAAAACATGAAATGGAGAGCCTGCGATTTGTACTACTTTTTTCCGTATCGCATATTTTCATAGTAACTTCCAAATATTTTTGTGCTTTTTATACCAGGTCCCAGGCCAAATTGTAAACTCCAAGCACATCATGCTAACTTGATTCATTTCAGTAGCTTAGACTTTTTCATTTTAGGTTACTTTAGTCTGAACTGGTTAATTTGAGATTATTTACTTATCCTATTTGATTCATAGCATTTGGAATACACAAACATAAACAAAAATGACCAAAAACAGATTTCATATTTTGATTATTGATGTGACTGATGAATCACTTCTTCAGTGTGATAGTATATATGGTTGCTAGTCCTGGCCCTCGGCAAACCACATTGTACTGATTTTACATCCTGAATTTATTACTGGAATATTTTTCTGTATCCCTTAAAACACTTTGCCAGCCCTTGAGTCTGATGAGGAGGCCGTACTTTTTACGATGTTGGGAGATGCATTGTCACAGTGGCAACGCTCTGTCATTAAAACCCGTGCCAGCTGCCTCGCACCTCGAGTAAAGCACCCAAAGGGACTGAGATGTGTCAGGACCGTTTGTATGTATCAGGCACACGGATTTGAAAAAAGAAGGCACACGTAGCATTTATGCCGTCAGCAGGATATCGCCCCCCCTTTGGCCACTGTTAGCGGCAGCGTGGAATGTGACGAAAGACTAGTCACGATAGGGCAAATGCCGGCTGGACTATAACTGGCCCCTCTGGCATAGTTTGTTCTGGTCCCGCACCTGTGTGCAATTTGTTTGGGTTAGATCATTTTTTCCAGTCCCCTCCTGGCGCTAGCCCTGAAGATTGCCGTGATCTTAAGTCAAAGATCAAAGATGTTTTTCTTTTCGCTAAATAGCTTAATGATCATTCTCATTCCAGCCCAACATTTCTAATGTATGGTGTGATGGATATTAGCCTCACGTTTAAACACTCCCAAGTATTTAACAGTATTGATGTTAACTACGATTGATGCCAAAAAAGAGAATGGAGGATTATGTTAAAACCATGTTCCTATAAATGACGATTTTGACCAAGCGAGAAATAAAACTTGCTTGCAGACGGCAGCAGAGTCGGGGTTGTGCATCTGAAACATTTCACAGCTGCAGACGCCAGATGGTACGGGAGTTGGAGGCCATGGGCAAAAGGGAAGCTGCAGTCGTGGTCAAGGCTAGACAGAATGCTGCGCTGACAAGGGCAAACGGAGGCCAAAGGTGGAAGCTGTTAAACACAACGACCGCAGAGCATTCAAAACTAGCAAACGTGGACCTCTGTTGTTTTTACAACAGGACGCCCATAATATAATGAATGCAAGATGCACTGGGCTTGCACAAGAGGACAAGACCTGATCGTTATATTACTCTGATGAAAATCTGACAGAGAGAAAGAGAGCACTTGGCTAACAAAGATAAATGACTGCAACTTGAAATTTAACCACAAGGTTTTATTTTTTTCAGATGAGGCCACCCAACACACTAAAGATTGTTAGCATGCTTGTCACATTTTATCTGCTAATGAAAAGTAGCAATAGATGAATTAAACTAGCTGTTTATAGGATGCAGATGATTATTTAGGTTGGAAACCTATTGAAAAGTGTGAACTTAAATTAACCAAAATCACGCCAAAGATTTAATGAAGTACTTTATTTTTCTTATTGCTCACAAATAAAATGTATTTGCTGATAATTTTTTTTTTTTTTTTTTTTTTTATATTATAGCTGGTGTCACGTTCCCTTGTCTCATCAGCACGGCCTGTTGGCATTTACTCCATCGTGGTGGGGCCCAAAATCTGAAGGTTTTTTTTATTACACAGTAGCCTTTGTTGCATGACAAGGCTCTGGCTCTGCAGAGTGTGTGTGACTCTGGAATGACATCCATCAGTGTGACTCTTCATACTCTTCGGCTTCGTCTAGCACGTCTAGCTCGACAAAGTAGAAGGTGACCCTGGTGCCCTCGGCAGTGTAGCAGAGGGCCTGGCAGGTGTACAGCCCTTCAGCGGCATTTTGGAGCTGGTGGATGACCAGGGTGGAGGTTTTGGGTATGACGCTTAAATGGCCGAGGTTCTCCGCCAGGTGCTGGATCTTGGGGCCCTGGCCATAGTCGTACAACACGGCCCGGCTGCTCGAGGCCCCCGGAGCGGTGTAGCCCCAGATGTAGACGTCCGGGAGGGCGAAGCCACACTCCAACGTGACCGATTGTCCCGCCATGCCTTTGGTCTTGGCCCGGACGTACTGCACCTCCTCCGAGTCTGGGATGTCTAGGCCTTTGAGGTGAACATGGAAAAGAGTAGGGATTGTCTGGTGTTAACTGAGTTTAGCCCTTGCGTTGTTTTAGTCAACACAGACACGAAAGGCCAAATAAAGGTTGCAATCACCATGAGGGATGACACATTAATTTCCATTGCAATAACATTAAATATTACCAGAGCTTTGACCTCATTGGATAACTCTTTTAGAATTAATCTGAATTAATGTAGCACACCATCTATGTAAGACTGGTATTTTGAATGGAACACTGAAAACTCATTCATATGGATGACAAGAGCAGTTGTGTCACCTTCATGTCATGATTGTATAATTAAATTCTGATTATTTTACTCACTGAAGTCAAATAAATTGTGCCCTATCCAGCCAACAAGCTGGGAAAAATTTGCAGAGGCACCCCGCACACAACATTCCCAAGAATAGGCAAGCTTAATTCCAAATTAACGCGCTATGCATGCGTAAAACGTATATTGAGCTACACAGCATTACGGCTGAGGTACTCACTGCAACAACACAGAGGTATTCATCACATTTCCATACCAGCTTATCCCAGCCCTTACCATGCAGGAGAACGGGAAACAGGCAGAGGATCACGCACAAATGGGACGCTAGGTCCAGTCCTCTCCTCATGGCGCCGTAACAACGAGGAACCTCTGGGAGAGAAAAATTAAAATAGCATGTAGATCAAGCAGTTAAGAAACGTCAGGACGCGTACAAAGTGTGACTGACTGATGAAGTCTGAACTAACCGATGAGTTGTTAAAACCCTGTCCGATTTGCCTGAATATTTCATTAAGGCATAGCCTCCCTCTTCACGTCCCAGTCTATGACTGCATAATTGCTGAGCTCTGAGAGAGCCGGTATACGGTATCAGCATGGAACATCATTCATTCATTATTTAGCACACAGGTGATTGATGGCCTGTCCCGCATCCCGCTAGGGCCAATATGTGGAAATAAAAACACTGTCCATTCTCGAATAATTATAAATTATTTTGCACTGCATCTCTTGAAGGACGATGAATAAATAAAATAACTTTCACCTTTAGGCGATCCCAAAATAGGATTGTGTTTGTTTTTTTCCCACTCCTTCTCTGATAAGCAGATCTTATTTGGGGATCTTAAGGTGTCACGTCTAAGAAGTGAACGTCTGAAACCTTTGGGCCTGTGTCTTGGCTTCCTTCAATGCTGTTCCATTCTGCCGGTGAGGCTCAGATTAGAGCAGTGTGCTCAGGATAACATGTAAATGTTCAGCACACACACCAGACTCAATGTTCCCATGACCCTTTTTCGATGGGGTTCCTGGAATGGCATCATGGAACGGTCATTTTTACGAGACAAGACCCTGTGGTACAGGCGCATAACACGCTGTTCGGGACACGTTGCTTTGTCTAGGAACTAACTGTGAAAATAAGTAAAGATCTCTGGTGTGCCGGTGTTCTCAAGGATCCTGCCCCTCGTCCATCTCTCCCGTCAGGTCAGTCGCCCTCCAGTGGCGTCCTCCTTCCTGGATTCGGAGAGAGCCAATTAACCTGAGCACTGCTGCTACTTCACCGCATTCAGGCTCTTTCTGGAACGTTGCTGTTTATAGAGGACTCCGGGATGATTGACAGATGCAATAAAGAACAAACATTTTCACTGTATGGTTCGAGAAGGAGGATTTGTGGAGTGGGGGTTGTGGAGGAGGCGTTAGGAGGGAGGGAGGGATTCAGAAATTAGACCAGAGAGCATGGATGAAAAGCTTGTTTTCTGCTTAAAAATGTCTTCTTCTCACTGGTTAAGACATAATTTCCCAATTTACACTTAACAAATGTGTTTGCTTTGCATTTCCGGAATTTTGTTTGTTTGAAAAAAAAAAGCTTTATTCGTGAAAAAATGCAACATTAAAATTTTGATCTTGGTCATCATTGCAGCTTGGACATTTTTTTTTGCAACTTTGCAACAGTATCAGTATAGCGGCCACAGTATTGGTATAACTTCAGCAGTATCAGCAATATTTTCACTCAGTTTCTGTCTTTTTCTAAAAGCTTCCAAGGGGAAATTTGTAGAGAGAAGTGAGAGAAGAGAAGTGTTTTTTGGCGATGCAAAATAAAACGCTGTATGCCTTTGAAAAAACATTACTCCACAGGCAATGACCTAGGTTGGTGGCAAGTTGAATCTGTGAACAGAGCCTGAAGCATAAGGAACTGACTCAAACTAATTTTGGCTACAAATATATATATATGGTGCAGCAATGGCAGAGTAGCTATAAAAAAGAAAGGGGGATAGGGAAAAATACTGATCTGTAATTAGGAGGGCAGACCACGTTCTTTCCTTCCCAGTAAAATGCAGCCTTATTGGAACTGCCTGACGTAGTGAGCGACTGCTCACAGATGGCCCGTCACATCTGCCCCACAAAGCCAGGAGGACCCATGGTGACGGGGCAATTTTAAGGGTGGGACTGGAAAATCTGACAAGCACTTGTTTTTGATGTGTCTGACGGGGGGAAAACAGACTGTATTAAGCAGCAGAAAAATTAGGAATCTTAGGTGCTGGTCACCCCTTGGCTTGTGAGGGCATTCATTGGCAGGGTGTGAGAGAGCAGCGGCCCGAGAGGGTGGAGAGATGCCCGCCACTGTGCCGGTGTCTGTAATTCACTCAGCGGAGGGTAAAAATCTTGGCAATATATTTCACTGCGTATATTTCAACAACATGCAAACACTGCACTACAGAGTTAGTTGTAAGGATGGGAGGGCCGCCATTAGCCATTTCAACAATTTCATTTGTTGTGTAATTCGATACCAACATGGCTGTGAAAAGTGTCGCTTGGCGTCAACCTCCTTGTGCACAGTGTATTTTACATTGTTTTACTTGTAATCCACCGCATAGCTCTTCTTTCAGGTTCACTTGGTTGTGCCTCATGCTGGCTGCAGCTGTGAGCTCCCTGACACCCCCCTCCCTGCACGCTCCGCATCTTGCCTTAGTTGATGGCTCTGCCACAGACCACACAGAAAGTATTGAGGCAGGGGACGAGGGTTGAGCGGGAAAGATGAGTGTGGTACAGGATGCTGTGGGGGGCAGGGGGCAGGGGGGTGCTCCTGAAGGTCTCTTTTTCGTGGATGATAATTCTGCTCCATCATCACTCCTCTGCCAGGGACCTCCACCCCCCCATAACACCCTTCCCACCACAGCAGGCGCCTCAGCCTTTTGCCCCCCCCCGACCCCCATTTCCCTCCTCACTCACTCCTCCTCCTTGAGCTGGCTGTGTGCGATGTTCAGCAGGGAGAAGCAGGGGGTCGCACAGGCAGGCCCTCACAGACCCTGTTTGTGGGAGAGATTCGGCAGGGAAGGACAGGGGACCGCACAAGCAGGCTCTCGGAGACCAAAGGCTGAAAATTTCCCTGCTGAGTTCCACCAAAAGCAAACAAAATAACCTTAAAAAACAACAGCAACCTCTGAGCACAAGAAACGTCCATGCCCCAATGATTAAAGAAGGTTGCTTGCAAATCGCTCCTGGGTGGCTTGTGTTTCCATGCGGAGTGAACACATCACGGCCGGAGAGAGAAAAAGGATCTTTCCCCATACATGAATCATGAGTTTCTCAAATTACTCCAATGACATCTACTCGCCCACAAGCACAAATATATTTCAGTTTATACAGACCCTAAAACCACAGTTTTGATGCATTGGCCCGGCTAGCTTGGGTTGTTATTAGGCGATGCACCCCACCACTGTGTGGGCAACAGATTGGTCCAATTGGCCCAGCTCAGCTGTGAACCGCCTGATGAACCCAATGTCCAGCCCTTGTGTCATGTAACAATATTCTGGTTGTTTATGAACTGAATGTAGGGGGTTGAGGTTTGGAGTTCTAGCCTTGCTATGCGTCACAGTTTTGGGCAGTAAATGCATGGCAGTGGCTTTACCTCTCCACGGTTCTGGAGCAGCTAGCCTGAAAGGCTGCCCGGTCACCCCCGTCCGCAAAGCACCCATCATTCACCATCGGCCCCCTTCATTCACTGTCACTTTTCAGATTCTTTCTACTTCTGACGCTATGCAAGGGCATGCAAGGATATTGCAAGATATTCCATGCTGAACCATAATTCAAAATAAACATCTTTACATATGGTATCCAGCTGATACCAAAGACAATACAATTAATTTGCACGCGACCCCAGAGCCTTGTTGTGTAAGTGAATAGAGTCACAGATTTATCTCATATTTACTTTAACAGTGCAGCCTAAAACCTGGTTACAAAAAGAGAATAAGCACATTGTAGCTCAAACCCACTGCGCATTTGTGTAGGTGGTCTTTCACAAACAAAAATTTTGCAAAACTGACCTTTTGCAGCTACGGCTTGCTTGGGGACACAACAGTCTGAACAACATACAAAGCCAGCAGATCAATTGCAAATTTCTTAACAGTGAAAAAGAGCAGATGGGCAACCCCACGGTTCTGCGCTTGCCTGGTAAAATAGCTAATGATGTCAAGCTAATAGAGAGGAGAGTCTGGTTTCACATTGGACAGATGTAAGCAGTCAATAGGAAGCCAGGACGTAATCTTCTCTCAACTGCTTCGTTGCCTCGGATGTTTTTCCTTAATCTGCCCTTTCACTTTTTACCGCCCACTTTCCTTTCCAGCTGCATGTTTCAACATCAGAGTTCTGGCCAGTTTTCTAGCCATGTTCTGATCCCCATGGACACTACATTTTAGGGATGAAGGAGGAACGATTACGCTCCCGTCTGAAATCGGCAAGAGATCTGGTTTGTGGGGACTTCAAAGAGAGTGCTGGCCGCTTTCCCTCGGACCATGGTGCAGTGTGTCTGGTGCTTCCTGAAGATAACAGCTCTGGTTCCACGTGGGAGAGTCGGGTGCCAAGTGTGGGCGGTCAAAGCTTTCTTCACCTAAACAGGCCCCTGTTCCTGTCTAGCTGCGTGCACCGACAAGATCACAATCCAGGGTTACATGGACGGTTTGCATATTCCCTACAGAGGAGTTAATCATTAGGTAGGCCGGGAACTTCTATATGAATCTGAGAGGCTGTGAAGCACCGTTTTAATTTGAAGAACCACTCGATTTTCCGCATGTGCAAACATTAGAATGTAAGCTGTGAATCAGAACAGACTTCGTAATCAAGACATTTCGGTCTGGGCTGTTTTCTTGACATCAGTGACATGACAACACTACCACTAAAACAAATACAATTTCAGGCTTTTCTTCTTTTGGAATATGTTTTACAGATTGACTTTAAAGATGTAAGATCTTGGTAATAGATGCAGGGGAGTGTGGTGGGGGTTAAGAGGGTTAAGAAGATGTTGAACCAGACTATTGACACTACTGAAACCAAGGACATAAGAGAGAAAGCTTCTATCAGGAGCCTTTAACCAAAGTGTTTAAACTTTACAATGACACAACTGTGTCTAAAATTTTCAATGAAATGACAGTGTCTAAACTTTTCACGCAACTGAATGGCTGAACAGAATATTTACAGAAATTTCACAAGGACGGCTTAACACATACTAGCTTACACACCTTACCTTATTCCTTTCAATGTGTAGAAAGACATCATACAGTTGGAGTTGATGCAGGTGGAGTTATTTTTGATGGAGAGGACTTTATAGCATTACACTTTTTGAAAAACAAACTTGAACCCTGGAGTGCCTACCCCATCTGGAAGCGGTAGAAGGCTTGTCTGAAAGATAAAAATGATATAAATCGCTCCTGGCAACTCAGAGATCCAATCTGGAATCAATTAAAGAAATGGGATTCCTGAAGCAGAGAAGGGAAGGAGTGGGGGTTGGTGTTGGGGTTGGGGGCACTGGGAAAGAATCGTCTGTTCTCTACATTGGTTCAGAGATGTCTTTTCCAATGCATGTACACACACACACACACACACACACACACACACACACACAAGCCACAAGCTCACTTCTGTAGTACGTAGCTCATATTCAGTTTTATAACACGTCTAGCTATAGATGGGCAGCACACGTGTTTCTGTACACATGCTCCTGGGTCACTCCCCCGCTAATATGCCGCCAGTGGGAGCCCCAGACTACCTTTGACAAGCGTCTCTGACCTGAGAGTGCAGAAGAGTGTTCCGACATTAGACACTGTCCATACACACCATGTATGTACTCACTTCCCCCACACCACACATTTGTACACAGAATCAAACTCACACACTTTGACACAAATAAACAAACTGTGGAACACCAGTGGACAACAGCATCCTACACCTTTAAGACCAGCAAACCCAACATTCATGGTGTACCTGCGGATTGCCAATAGTTCTCAGCTGTGGGATTGATACAGCTGGAGTCAATGATTTAATCAGTTACAATATAAAAGGCTGCAAGGCTAAGTTAGTTGGAATTGGTACCTTAGGGAAAAGCACTATATGACTTGAACTTTATGACCTCGTTTGAGTCGAACCCGGTAGTTTTCTGTAGTGACTGTTTTTGGATAGAGGGACTTTATTGTGTTTTGACCTTGCTTTTACATTATTTTAATGTTTTATTAGAACCCTGTTTTGGCTTTAACTGTTTTTTGTGGAGTTCATCTTTGTCTATTCCCTACATTTGGTAACCCGGATAATTGAAGGCACACCATTTGCGGTTTTAAATAATTTTGCACTGCCTCTGTTGCTAGTTTTAAGGTCCTGCAAACGTAACAGACACACCCCCCTGTGGCGGCTAGTGGCTCATTGAAAGTGGACACGAGCTGCTTGCCAGACCTCGGTGCTGTGGTGATGAACATCAGATGGCACTCCATATCATGGGAACAGCTGGTAACCTAGGATACACTGCAAAGGTGTTAAACTAGTCGATGAACATAAGTGAGTTCTGTGCGTACTCTGCTCAGGGCAAGAAACTGCTCAACTTGTGTTGAGTCCGGTTACAATACGAGCAAAGGAACCTGCAGACATTTAGCTCTTTAAGAAATGGCGACCAGACCCGGGAAAAAAATTGAGGGCCTCTGTCTGATACAATATCCTTGGGCAATTTCAAACTCAGTGGGGAGGCCTTTAAAGAGGACAAGTCTGCAAGCCTTGGAGAGTCTGTCGACAGTAACCAGAATAGTCGCTTAGCCCTGGGGAGTGTGATAATCAGTGAAAAACAACTGAAATGTGGGACCAGAATCGATGTGAAATGAAGAGCCCAGATTGGACATGCATTTACAAAACGTGTGACGTCAGGGACAAGGGTAGGCCACCAGATATTAGTCTGGGTAAGGGATAACATGCGTTGAATACCCGGAGTGTCCGGAAGGACGGAAGGAATGGAGCCATTGAAGAAGCTGGGGGCAGACAGAGACAGGAACATTGGTACAAGCAAGCTGCCAGTTTGGTGGGAGTTTTGGAGGGATCTCTGGACAGGGCTTGTTGAATAAGTTCCAGTATATTTCATCTGATGGGCGCAACTATGCAGGTGGGTGAGAGAATGGGTTCCACACATTATGTAAGTATGGATATCATATAATCAGGAAAGGGAGTGAGAATTGAAAATGCGTAGGGAAGAGAGCCCATCGTGTCTGTTGTGGGTTAAGCTGCTAAGCTGAACAAATGTACTCCAGACTATGGTGATCTGTGAGGACTAGGTAGGGCTGCACTGAACCCTGTAGCCAATGCCGCCATCTTGATGACAAGGAACTTGCGATTACCAATATCATAATTTCATTTAGCAGCATGTCAGCTTCCTGGAAAAGAAGTCACACGGGTGCAGTTTTGAGGGCTGGCCATGATGCTGGGACAGTACAGCTCCAACCCCAGATTCCGAGGAATCCACCTCAATGAAAGAAACAGAGGAATCAGGGTGCTTCATGATGGGGACAATGGTGAACAGGGTCTTTGGTTTGGGGAAAGTGAGTTCAGCCACAGTAGTCCAGGTAAGCCTCCCGGTTTTACCTTTCAGGAGGAACTTGGAAGCGACAATGCTGAAGTTTCGGATAAATCGCTGACAGAAACGAGCAAAGCCCAAGAACTGCTGGAGATCCTTCACAGTCTGAGACCTGTCAGTGACAGCCATCACATATAGTTTGTTAAGTTAGCAAACAAGGAAAAACCTCCCGAACCTGGAAAATGATCCCATGATCCCATGATCTGTCAGCGTCAGGGAGTAAATCAAGATATCGGCGATGTTGACGATTATGAAGCGGTTAAGAAACTCTTACAGCACCTCATTCACACATGCCTGAAAGAAAGAGGGGACATTAACTAAACCATAAGGCATTACCAGATATTTATAGTGACTGCTTCTGGTGATAAAAGCTGTTTTCCATTCGTACCCTTCTCTGGTAAGGTTGTAAGCACTGCACAGTTTCGTAAAAAAACGTGCCCCTCTCTTGGTTCCAGGGCTGCCGTCACTAAAAGGAAGGGTTATCGGCATTTGATGCTGAGCCCATCATCCCAACATGCAAGTTCTAACTGGAGGATCATTCAGTCCCCGTCAAAATATTGTAATCAATGCACTCTCATTCCATCCGTTTATCGTTGCCAAGGCGCAGAAACTTGAGGGAGTAAGAAGCAGAAGAAGAATTGCCCTTATGAAAGGCTAAAAACTGCTCGCCAGCATCAGTTCCCTCAGGAGAGGTCAAAAACCTCACAAAGATGAGGATCGGGCCCTGTGCAGTCCCGAGAGCTCTGCAGGGTCCACGTTGCCGCAAAGTCTTCTGTAACACTCCGAGTTAGAGGACCCAAGTGCAGTATTTATTAGAATCCACATAAATCCAGTGATAGAGAATCGTTGTACAGGGTCAAAAACAGGCAAAAAGGGCAATGGGCAAAACAGGCAAAATAGAAATAACCACTCAGAATGTTACTCATGGAGAAAACAAGACTTCACAGAAAACACACAAAAACTAAGAAATACATAAACAATGAACCGATAACAAAGGAAACTACAGACAGGTATGATTAATTGACAAATAACAAGGGAACTTATTAATGCAATGTGCATGTGAGTGCAAAACTAATGCTCAGGAGACAGTGACCTCTGGTGACGAACTGGGGAAGTGCTCTGTGGAGACATTACAGTATTGTGTTGGGGTGTGGAATGAATATGAATGCACAAAATAAACCAATGAGAAAAGGAAAAATAAAAAGGGCTTAAACACAACACAGATTGTTGATTACCCTTATTGTTCTGAAAGGGACACACGGCACAGCCCAGAACAAATATCACCACTGAGAAAGTCTGGTAAAGTTTTAAACATAACAGACTTAGTAAGCTGCTTTCTGATAATAGTGTCTCCTAAGCAACTAAATAGTTTTTCTTTTTAAAAATAATGATTTATTTATTTTACAGAAGAGCTGTCTGAAGTGATTCGTAAAATCAAAAGGAAATCAAAAAACTAGGAACAATCTCTGTGAAAATATTAGCAATCAATTACTTCATATTGTGGTGAAACAATAGGAAAAGGGGAAAGGATGAGCCTCCCCGCCCATTTCCATGTGCGAATGAGGAGCCGTAATTGGATGAATGGGCGACCTGCACTTGGCTCTCATTGTAAATTAAGGCCAGTTGCAGGCTTTAAAAGGAAGGCAGCCAGCCTGTTCAAGCCTGTAGGGGAAGAGGCTGATTAAGGAGGGGCTATGCAGTCAGGGAGAGTAAAGTAATTGAATTCACCAGAAAGCACTGAAAAGATTGTATTTTCCAAAGGGAATCAGAAAATCCTGAACCAACCGGGGACAAACTGGAAAACTATTCCCTGACCCGAGAGGGAATCAAGAGAACTCCAGGAAAACATGATTGCAGACATACCGTATATTACATAGAGTGAATCATAAAGTGGTTTCTTGTTAGCTTAGTAGCTTTAGCACTTTGCAGAAGGTTGGGGGATAACCACTACAGGTGGTTTATTCTCTATTCTTCTTTCATCGTCATTGTCAGGTTTACTACCTGAACTACATATTTTTGTGATTGGATATTAGAGATATCTAAATACGCATACAAATTGGTGGTGTTAACTCGACGGAGTTATGATCTAAATTAAATTTCCAAAGATTTAATAATCTCTTACTTTTGGAAAATGTATAATTCTCTTGTGTAGAAAAATTGTCCTGGAGGAGAAAACCAAGCCATACCACTTCAGTTTTCTAGTCTTTTGTTATATAACACTCATAGCCTACCCAACCTACCTTGTCAGTTCCAGGAAAACGTGAAGTGCAGCAATTTTTTGCAATAAAAATCTAACAAACTACCAATTGGTTCCTGGGCTTTGAAAAAAAAAAGCCATGTATAATATTATAAATAAATGTACCAAATATAATGTCAGAAGATCTATATATCGTTAATGGCTGGTAGGTGTGCGGTATGGGTTATTATGTAGAGGTTAAGCAATTATTTTAGGACAAAGTAATTTTAAAGAAATACTACGTATAACCGTGTATAAAATACGAAGAAGCGAAGCTAAGTAATGGAGGTATGACACGGTATGACAATACTGCCACTCAGGAGGATTAACCGTGCTGCCATCTAGTGTTCATAGTTCACTGGTGAACTCACATGCTTGAGATTACTGCCCATTAGGCAATATTATCCCGTTTGCACTTTGTAAAGGTATGCCACATATTGTAGCGTTTTGTCGGAGTGCTATGCGCTTGCGCTTACGACCGTCTTGAAAAAGACAGAGCTGGCAGCGGAAAGAACTGACTAACACACAGGAATACACAGAGGAGCGAGGAGGGGTACGCTGCCGCCGGGGAATGAGAGCCACAGTGGACAAAAGTCCAGCCGCGCCTCTAGGCTGGTGAGGAAGTCCAACCCCAGGATGCAGGCTTCACGGATCGGGGCCAGCCAGAAGCGATGTCGAAACCGCCGGCCCCCGACTTCCACCCACAACTGGCTACTCCCCTGAGT
>JAOYSI010011083.1:0-10033 GCA_025775065.1 Hiodon alosoides | reverse complement strand
GAAGTGCATGTATCGGCTCCTTGCAAGTAAACTCTAATACCCAAAGACTCCAGCGACTCTGTCATCTTTGATAAAGACAAATATTTCTAACAGATTGGTCCTTCGAGCCAGATCCCAATATCCCTCCTCCGGACAGGATTGGACCCGAAACTGTGCACAGGGGAGTCCAAGAGAAAGAGAAATATTTCTAACACAAGAGAAATATTTCTAACACCTAACATACAATTTGACAAATAATTCCATATCGAGGATGAAACGACTGATTCAATAGAAAAACTAAATAGAGTTCATAAAGTGATCAAAAGTTATTTTGCTCCTACTACAACGGCCAAAATGACTGATGAACATCCTTTTCATCCGTATCATTTATCCCGCTATCCATGTCAGCACAAGGATAAGTGAAACAAAAGTGCAATCATAATCCTAGATTTATATAACGAAAGAGTACATCAGTTAGATAATTAACATTTTCCTTTCCCAGAGCCACCCGTTTTGTCATTGTTCATGACCCCCAATCATTGCCTTTTATATATGTGTGTGATTTATAGAGCAGGAAGTCGATTTTCCAGTGTAGAAGGGCTCTCGTTAATAATCAGAAATGTACTTACTGGGTGCTATTCCAGAGCAATAAAGTACAAAGCTGACACATCCATACTTATTCTTTAATGTTTGATGTCATTACAGTGTGTATTTACTGTGGCCTTTGGAACATGGAAGCTGGTCTCTAGCTTTAACCAAAGAATACTGAGAAATGAGAAATGTATCCAAATGTTTGTTTTTATCAGAGAAATACAGGAATCCTTTTGACAAAACTATAAGGGTGTTTCTTCTTTTTTTTTTGTTGAAATTTGGTTTAGAAGCCAAAACATCTCTCTCTCTCTCACACACACACACACACACACACACACACCCCTCATGTTTTAAGGGCCTCCATAGAACAAGAGCAGATCCACAAGAGGATGCAGGTGCAGGAGCATGACATTGATGTATTCAAAGATGGGGCTTAGTTATAGGGGGATACCGTCAGAGGTTGCATATATTTGAGAGGATGCCAGTGTTGCTCATGGTAAATATCCAGATCTACACAACTCAGGACAAGGCAAATAAAGGCATCTCTGTTGCCCCCAATCAAGTGCATGTGTGGTGCTACACGTTTGTCCTTAATTGGGATTTGGCTGACACTTTAAAATTAAAATTATCATAGCAAGTGAACATTTGGTCTCCTTAACAACATTACTCTGTTCCTCTGTGAATCCTACCAAAGGATAAATGTGTGGGAGAAGCAGAGCCTGGACACACAACACAAAACAAAGATGAGAGACAGCTCAAGATGAGATCTTGATATAGACAGATAGTGCTTATGAAGGTAAAATAAAAATCAAAATGAAGGTCACAGTCAAATCAATGGATACAGTCACCGAGAGTATCCACAGGCGATTTCTAAATCATGGCACTCTATACATACTGACCTAGCCCTTCTGGACCCTAGAGACCTAGACCATAGAAAGTCACATCCAGTGGTCAACCCAAGAGCTCAGAAAATCGCTGTCAATAGCAAAACTGACAATTTACAGTGTAAGCTGAGAAGCCTTGCTGAGAAGTGGGGGAAAAAAATAAGATTGGAGGAATACATGTAGAAGCAGAAGCAGAACAGACCCGATGGAGAAGATGAAGTGGAAATGGTAAATATAAGTTGCTCATCCTTCAAAAAGTGTCTGTGTTGTTACTAGATTTTGAGATGGTACAACTTGCTTACCCTTTTAGTCACCCAGCTCGCTTCTGAGCAACATTTCTCTTTTCTAGCACCTAGAAGCCTTTGTGCTCTTTGGTACCCATTTTTCCTGGTTCGCAGCACTCTCTGTTTTAGTGCCATCTACTGTGTGTCACTTGGAACTACACAGTGTAGCCAGTCAGGCCTCCCTGAGAAGCAGCCAGCGTTCTCTGTCTCAGTTAGTATTTTAGCTGTTATAGCATCTCTGTTTTGTTCTAGGCTTCAGATGAGATCAATCACGACTCATTATTGCTTGCGTCGTCTCTTTCTTACAAGGTATTGTTCAAGGTATTGAGCCATCTTATGCTGCCTTTGTAGTCCCTTTACTTGTAGCCTGCCAGCATTCTCAGAGAAGCAACCAGTGTTCTATGTCTCTGAGTATTCCAGCTGTTATACCATGGCTGTTGTATGCTAGGCTTCAGATAAAGATGAGATGTTGTTGAATCATGACAATTCAGTACGTGTTCTATAGAACTACATTATAGCAGTGTGCAGAGTGGGTGTTCTGTTGTAGTAGTACTTCCTTAGTGTACATAATTGGCTGTGATGCAGCTAGGTGGTGCCATTAGGGGCCGTGTGAACATGCATGCGTCAGCGGAGCAGACGATGTAATATCCGCGGCCCAGTTATGATCTTTAGATTTGGCAAAACAAGAACAAAATAGTGAAAAAAAATGTATTGCACCGACAATAATTTTACACAATCCTCTTCGTTTTAAACAGCACCCCATCACATTTTATACCACAGTTTCACATGCAGGTTAAGCCACGTCATTTGTTTTCTGAAAACCTCGCGTCTCAGGTCCTTTGATTTGTCAACAACCACTAAGCAATCTGGCGTATTCAATCTTAGCATATTTGAGTTGTTCTGAACTTGCAGAGTTAGTCTCATACTAACTGGTATGCAACTTAATGAAAAGCTCCTACTAAGGATTTTCAATGGAGTTCTCAAAACAAAGTTGGTGACCCCCAGATATAGTACAATATCAAGGAGCAGTCATCGTTTTATGCCAAACATGAACAAAGGAGGGCTCTGCATCAGATCATTTGAAATATTTGAACCAGTAATCCATTTTAGTGATAGTGAAGGCCCTCAAAGTGTTTATGGTCTCTAAGGTCAATAATAAGACTACAAAAGCTTAAGTGAGAGCATATACTCTCCTAGAGGGAGTTCTAGAGGGACTGGCCGCTCCAGTCTCCAGCACAGCACCCTCATTAAGCCAGATGACTGAGTCACCCGAGCAATTAGCTTGCTATTTGTCAGAATACATTTAATAACCAGGAAATTAAGGGCTTCCAAAAAATAAGATGAGGATGGTCTTCATGCATAATTTACATTGTTTGCATATTCTTTTTAATTTAACTACCTTACGCTTGCAGGCCCTTTAAAAAAAAAAAAAAAAATTGTGAATAGTGAAATCCACTAGCAAGTAGGCCAAGGCAGATAACTGATTATTTGAAATTGCTGGTATGTTGGCAAGAATGACTGTTATTTCCTTATGTCAGCTTTAAATAGGCAAGTTTTTATTATATTATATTATATTATAATATAAAACTGCATAATATGCTGATGCTCAGTTATTAACTGAAAATAAAAATAAAAACATATAGCCTCACTTTTGTACCTTGAATGGGTGGTGTTCAGCATTTTGCTGTCAGAACTTTTTTTCTGATAAAACCACCAATCTACAGAAGCGTTATAGAAGAGTAGCCACTGGAAAACACTTGGTAGAACAAGTGCTGTTCACACATAAATCTAACAAAAAATTAAATATAAAAGGAAAATTAAGCATAAGAAAATTTCCTCCATAATGATGACAGAACACGTAATGCACTTACAAATCCAGCCTCGAAGGACAAGGAGAAATATGGAGGAAATGTAGTGGAGAATACTTTTTCATTTTCTGCCATCTAACCCAGTGGCTGTTCTCCTCTTGGAAATTATTGTTTTGTTTATATTATGTATACCCCCTCTAAAGAGCTTTTGATACATAACAGGAAAAGCATTTAATCATTTTATGTTTAAAATGTTAAGCTATAATTATATTAAGATATAATCATAATATATACTTAAAATGTAAAACACATCTTAACTGTGATAATTGGTTCTGTGCCATAACAATCCATCACAGAGAAATTGGACAGAAAACAGAATGCTTATAAGATCTTGTTGAAAACCATCCCGTGTTTAATACCACTGCCTATTTGTCATTTGCAGCAGTATAGATCGGGCATTGGTATAACTTTTTTCTTCAAAGCAGAATAAGCACTTATGATCGGAAAGGTTTTCAGGAGTCGCAATAATAGGCATGAAATGGCCTCAAGGCAGTTTTTAGCATGGCTTATTGAAACGTAGGAATTGTATAACAATTGGCGAAACCAGCTTGGTATGGCAAGACAGTACACATGGGCCCATGTTAGAGATACCTCTCTCTGGCAAGGCAGATTCTATCGTTTTGAGCATCACTCTCATGTTTGTCCAGTGTGATAACCCCAGTGAGCATTTCTGATCATTCAATAATAACAGAGGCAGTATTCATTTATATTGTAAAATACTACCAAAATTGCTTACTGGCACATTAAGAGATTAAAAATTTAAGATTGGAGAGATAGAGGTCTCAGGTCAGTTTTGTTCTCCTCTGTGGAGAAGCATAGGGCTTGACCACCAAAAAAGGCATAGGAAGGGCAGGATCCCAAACCCACGGTTAGGCATTGATACAAATAAAACCAAAGTTTATTTTTAAATAGAAATACATTAAAAAAAGTGGTTCTCTCCAAACCCATAGGTAAATAAGGTCCAACATTCTTAAAGCTAACAAAGGTATAAAAACACAAAGGTTCATGAACAATTTGAAAGAGTGGGAGGCAGCAGCCTCTTTTTTTTGTCCCTCCTCTTAATTATCTGGGTACACTGCCTTTTATGCCCAAATTATGCTGACGAGGGAAATGGAACCAGGTTTGTGGCTGCAATCAGAAGGAGACCATGGTTTTGCATGTGCTGGGCTGACTTGTGCCCTTAACTGGAGACCAATGGCCTTGCTGTGCCCCGATTTTAAAATAGTGTCCAAAGCTTGACCAATAGGTTCAGGGAGGTGATGGGGGTAGATCATAATATGGACTATGAGGTCCCTGGCCGGTTGATCAGAGATATTATATCTCTTACTCTGGATTTTTTAAATGTTTCTAGGGCTATTGGCTTGGATGATCGTCTGAATTCCATTGACCACTAAAAGGTTTATCGAGTTGAAGACCAATAGTTATGACCCTTTTGGATAAGCTCTGGTTTTCCATGGTTAGGTTACTCTATGGTGACATTGAGCTTGAATCTTCCTTTTCAGGAGTGTAGGGGTATAAGACAGGGATTCTCTTTACCAGCAATGTTGTATGCAATCATTGTTAAATAACATTAGGAATCAAATGGAAGGGGTTTACCTCTCAGAAGCTAACCCTCTGGTTTGTATCTCAGCTTATGCCAATAATTGTCCAATTCTAATGGGAAATCAAGATGGAGAAGGGACTGGGTCTTCTACACCCTGTTTGTAGGGCTGCTGATTTCTAACATAAGTTTATCAAGTGCTTTATTGGTCAAATTATGTGGTAGGGAGGGTGGCGGCTGGTCTTTGTTCTTGGTTGACGGTTATAAGATTTCCAGGGCATGAGTACCTCCTTTTTACAGGGGTCTTTTGAGTATTTGGGGCACCATGCAGATGTATAGGCTCAGCCCAATAGGTTTAATGCACAGGCTTCTGAGGGAACCTTATGGGACACAACAGGACCTCACTACTTCAGCTACTCCAACTCCAAGACTCTGTTTAAAGACAAAATCATCGCACCAAGACATCTACTGGAACTGGCTGGGCCCACATTGCAGGAGGCAGAACAGATGGCAGAGCTTCTGGGGACGAGGTTGCTTGAAATCGTTGGTAAAACTGCAGACAGGCTCAGAACTGTTTGATTTTTAGGGGGCTGGAGGAGGGGAGGTTGGATGAGATAACCGGGAAGGTATTGTATACTGAGTGTGTTAATTTTTAGAGTGCTAAATAAAGACAAAGTTAAAGGGGAGATCAGACACCCCACTGGTGGGAAAAACAGGTGGTTGGACAGCACTGTACAAGACATCATTACAGAAGGGCGCTGTTAAGCTGAGGGTGTTGCATTGAATCGTTGCTGTTGGTGTTTATGTTCTCATCCTCTGGCGTTGGAGATGGATTGCCCATTTTTTTGATGTCAGTGAGACCCTTTTCCACTGTTACATAGAGGGTGAAAGACCTACAGTGCCTATAAAAAGTATTCACCCCCCTTGGATGTTTTTATATTTTATTTGTTTGAAATATTGAATCATAGTGAACTTCATTTGACGTTTTTGACACTGATCAGAAAGACTTTCATATCAAAGTCAAAATACATTTAGACTAATTAGTCAAAATTTATACCATTAAACACAAAATAATTGGTTGCATAAGTATTCACCCCCATTCAAGTCAGTATTTAGTAGATGCACCTTTGGTAGAAATTATAACCATGAGCCTATGTGGATAGGTGTCTAACAACTTGACACATCTGGACATTTTTCTCCCCATTCTTTGCAAAACTGCTCAAGCTCTGTCAGGTTGCGTGTATATTTGGTTATGTACGGCGTTTGGTATGCACCAAACATAGCATCTGGTTTAATGGCCAAAAAGCTCAATTTTGGTCTCATCAGACCATAAAACCTTCTTCTGGCTGACTTCAGTCTCCCACAGGCGCTCTTGCCGAGATTTCTTTTGTTCCCCCCCCAATAGTGGCTCTCTCTTTGCCACTCTCCCATAAAGCTGTTACTGATGAAGAACCCGGGCAAAAGTTGTTGTATGCATAGACTCTCCCATCTCAGCCACTTAAGCTTGTAAGGGAGTCCTAGGTCTCTTGTTATCCTCCCTCACTAGTCCCCTTCTTGCAAGGTCACTCAGTTTTTGAGGACAGCCTACTCTGCCTAGAGCAACTGCTGTGCCATGCTCCCCCCATTTAATTATTGACTTCACAGTACTCTGAGGGATATTCAGGGAAGTGGAAATTGACTTGTATCCATTCCCATGATTTATATTTTTGAATAAACTTTTCATGGATCTGTTTCAAGGATTCTTTTGTCTTCATGGTGTTGTTTTTCTCAAGATACTGACTCACCAGTAAGTGGACAGTCCAGAGACAGGTGTATTTATAATCACTTTAATCAAATCACTTTGACGGTGCACAGGTGATCTCTATTGAATTAACTGAGCTAATTCTAAAACCAATTTGCTACACAGTGATGATTTAGGTGAGTTGCATTAAAGGGGGGCGAAAACTTAGGCAACCAATGATTTTGTATTTAATATTTGTTATAAATTTAGACAAATTGATAGAAATTAATTTTGTCAAATGAAGTTCATTATGATTCAATATTTAAAAGAAATAAAATATAAAAACATCCAAGGGGGGGTGAATGCTTTTTATAGGCACTGTATACTTGATATTTTGAGTCATTGATTTACAGCTGTAGGGAAAAAATTTTACGACAACTGATTTGATTTTGTGTTTTCATGGAAATGGTCTCCTTTTAAAATTTATTTTGGGACAGGCAAAGATAGCTTTTCTAAGTAGGAAGCAATATGGATTGGGGACAGGGGAATGATATAGGAAGAATTTTTTGGTTATTGGATATAAGGATTGGTTATAATTTCTATCAGATAACTCATGCCAATCAGCAAAAGAGAAGCTGATTAGCATTGTTCACATTAAAGCAGAAGACTATTAATTATTTCAGCCTTGTTGAATGGCTTAATGCAAATAATCTTCTAATGGCACAGAATAAAATACTTTATTATTGATTATTTCCTTACCTTCTTTGAGTAAAGATGGTGTTGCAGGGGAGCAGTTTGTTGTGTGGTGCATTTATATTTCTACTTATATACAGTATGTAGATATAATTTGGTGAAAATATGCTGTAAACAGTGTTTAAAAAAAGATTCTCATGTAGTTACTAATTTATTTTTATTTTATTTTATTTTTGCTTTTTTTAAAATGCAAAAGTATAGTTGTGTCACTAATTGCAGCTAAAATATAGTTTTTTTAAATTTTTTTATTGCAGTTTAAAAACTCTCTCTTGCTCATTCTCTCTCACTTTTTCTCTCTCCCAGGAATAATTGTGAATTTCAATGCAGATTATTGTTTAGTTGTCTCATTGAACATCATTCTCTGCTCTATAATTAGCTGTTGTAAAATGTATGGTTTAGTCTATTTTCTTCAGTTCTGTAATTAACCTTTTAACTCTAAATCCCAGATCCAATTAGCTAAAAAAAAATAATAATAAAAACTCTAATTAAAATATGTCTTTCCTTAATGTATTATTGGTTGCGGTACTACTTCAGACCTTCCCTTTTTGAAGTGTATTGCATTGCAATGTACTGGAATAATTTTCCACATAATGGAAACGCATTATCATGATTGAGGCATTTGGAGGTGACTTCTTTTGAGTGCAAAATTTCAAAGCTGACATTTAACATGACCTGCATAAATTGAAAAATCAATTGCACAGAAATTGTCCAACATGCTGCCCATTTTTCACGGTAGGAAGAGTTTGTTAAAAGCAATGTCTAAAAATAATTCCTGTCCAAGACTGACATGGATAACAAATGAAGCACACAACTCAAGTTCGGATGATAACACTGTCTGCCAGGGACAGAGAGTGTCATACTGAAAGAGACTTCTGTCTCTGGAACAGCCAGTCTGACTAGATGCTGCTCTTTAAAAAAAAAAAAAAAAAAAAAAACTGGTGGTTTTATGGGTTTCACTTATATGCCACTCTCTTGATTGCTACTCTCAGTCTAATGACAGTTTACAAGTTATAAACATATACATAAACAGTATCTTTAACGTATCTGATGTACCCCTCCAACCCCATCTGATTAACTTTATTAAGATCTGAAATATTTATCATTTCAAAATCTTGATGGTCTTAATATAAAACTTATTTTTTGCTATTTAAATTAAATTGTATTTTGAGAAAACCAAACAAAATTGTGAAAAACTCCAGAAGAGGTCAAAGACAGGGAGACAAGGGTTGGACTTCTGCCGTTTATTGGTCATTTCTAACAAAAAGACTTAATAAAACTCACATAAACACTCAAACTCATAGAAACTGCCCACGTTGGGGAAAAACCAAAATTACAAAAAAATAACTATTAAACTGAATCAACTGAATAAAAAAAACTGGAAAGGTGTAAGGAGAGTTTTTGGACCACAGAATTCCAAGGTTTCATTGGCAGAATTTATTCCAGTTTATGGAGTAATCAGAAATAGTACAGATGGGTTTCTACTGTCAAAAATGTCTAATAATGAGTATTAGGGGTGGTAAGGATGTACTAACATTTTGATTCTGGAGACTTTTTTGTTTTGGCGGATTTCAGCAAAGTTGTTCAATAGATATTAAAAAATGATTAGTGGGCATCCTTGCTTGGTGCCTCAGTGTACTATAAAAGATTGTGAGCATATCCCAATGATCATGGACAGGGCAGTAGGTGAATTTTAACCTACTAAATAAATGTATTTTCTTCGGGCTACAAAGGTAGAAGTTTTGGCAATTGTAGACCTCCTAAAGATTGTTTAGATTAAGCCCTATCGATTCTCATGGTTGCACTCTGCGCATGCACTCAAACCTCTACTTATCTCACGTACCTCGTGGATCCAAGAAAAATTGTACTAAGTTTATGTTAAGTCCTTTTTGGAATGAAACTTTGTCTCCATGCCTGATTGCTGCCACATTTTCCTGACTCCAGTGAAATTACCAAAAGCACTAGATATTCTGCTAGCTTAGAAAGTGCGAGCAGGCATCAACAAAACATGCTATTGTTGAAGGCCCATGATTGATCACATCAGGACATCATTCTATACTTTTTAATTCTCAGTAACGGACATCGAGATAAGGTCACCGATAGAGTGTCACGAGTGGTACGTGAAAGCAATAATCATTTAATTGGTGTAATTTATCACTTATTGCTTTATTATATATCATTTTGGATTAACCCCTTGATGCCAAAAATAGAATGTCCATATTTGCGAAGAATATGACCAGTTTTCTTTCAATTGCTTGTAGTTTGGAAATCTTACATCAGAATTTTAAAAATAATACATATTTTAAAAGGGCTTCAATATGAAAGATGAGGATTTCAAGACAGACATTTATGAGGATTTCAAATATAAAAACAGATTTCAGATATCTTCTACGGTTGAGGAGCTACAAGGTTTTGTT